>JAPPVO010000029.1:166156571-166300749 GCA_030407325.1 Camellia japonica
TACTTATTCAATTTCACAGATAATCATAGTGGTACACCCATTAGCGCCAACAGATCAGATACAAAGCATTAAGGGTCATACTTGACCAGTTCTATAAAGAAACTTCCTGGTACCGAGAACAGATAACTTACTTAAGCCACGGTATTGTTATCCCCGGGCGAGGGCCATGAGACCACGATATTATTACCCCCGGGAAGGGCCTTGTGCTCATAGACCACGGTATTGTTACTCTCGGGCAAGGGCCGTGTGCTAAGGATGCCAGAATATTTTTGCAATATATGGACAATCATTCATTGATACGAAACATAGTATTTCAGAAAACAGAGCATTTTTTGTCATATCATATAGGAAAATACTTAAACGTAAACATAGCTTTACAAAGTTATTACTCACAGATATGTAGCTCAGCTTTTTTGCCTCCCTTTTAGAGCTCGAAGAAGCCTTACATTCGGACTCCCGCGGTTCTGAATCTAATCTCACAAAGTGCAATGTGAGAATTGATATAACACCAAAGAGTCCAAATCCGGCAAATCGTTTTGGAAAATTGATTTTAATCAAAAAGTGCCAAACAAAATGGACTGCTTTGCCAGATTCAGAGTCGCACCTAAATATTTTGTTTTGGGAAATTTAGGAAACCCTGACTCGTGCCAAAGCCACGTGTCTGTCATCACCAAAGTTGCCTCGGCTCGGGAACTTGGGTACGAGAGGGGAAGGTCATGCAATGAGCACTCGCCCCGATCAAAGATCGGCTCTACTAACATGATATGTGTTTTTGAAAACAATGTGTCTTGTTCCGTTATTAACTAGTTACTATGTGATGCGCACACAAGTATAGACTATTGCTCAAATTGGAAAACAATCATGTTTGTTTTGAAAGGTTTGAATACTCAAGTGGCTTAAAGTGCGATACTCCATGGGCTAACGTGATTTGCCACTCAAGTGGGCTTAGAAAACACATTGATGAATGTTCCAATTCAAGCAATGAAGCCTTATCCACAGGCATTCAAGCAGTTAAACAATAAGCATAGTCCCATGGCAAGCATGCTAACATGGCTCACTCACACAGTGCAAGATGCTAAAGATAAAACTCACTAGTACTCCAGCAAAAAAGCTAGTTAGAAAATATGCATGATCCTAACTATACAAGATGCTAATGCAACACATGCAATATGAATAATAGGCTCGGCTATCTAAATGGCATATGAAACAATTAAGATAATGCTCTAACATGTATTCAAAAGAAGGTATTGAAACGACAATGCAGTTAGAATGATGCTGCCGAGCCTCGGTGCATGCAAGAAGATGAATGGATGCACATGCGCATAAGGTATGCTAATTGAAAATGTCCACTAACTAACCATTTAACATTAGCTAGCTAATTAAGCTAATTAGACTAATTATCTAATTAGACTAAATTACAAACAACTAATTAATAACTAACTAAACTAATTAACTAATTATTACATCACTTGAATAATAACTAGCTAACTAACTAATTAAGTACAACTACAAATCAAATAATTAGCTAACAACTAACTAATTAAAGCAATAAACACCCTCGCGGGCCCAGAGAAGGTATGCATGCTTGGTCCATCCTCCTGAAAAAACCATCACTTTGTCGTCGGGCCTCTGTTTGCACTGAGTTGAACCAACTTCCAGACTTTTTGCTCCACCTTACCAAACTACTGAAGTTTGCACAGTGGCCACCAGAATGGTGAGACTGCCGGCTAGGTGCCGGCTATGGAAGTGGCTGCCGGCCATCAATGTGCCCTATCGCCATGGTGGTGGCCTGTGCCATTGATGCACTGTTTCACTTGTGCTACAACAGAGGACAAACAGAGAAAGGAAGGCATTCAAGAATGTGTTTGCACACTCACCCTCACTTTCATAACAAATCCAAGGAAAGGTGAACTTAAGTCACAAACCACAATCAAGCAATTTCATTGCATGATGGCTTGTGACAAGTGTACAAGTTAATAAATGCAAACAAGACACTCAAGAACCACACCCTATCATGCATGATCAAGGGCAATGGAGACCTAGAAAACTGAACATTTCATCACTTTGAGTATGAAATGTCCACATTTTCTTGTGTTCAATTAACGTCTGATTGAACACACAACACACAAGTATTATCTTGTCAATTTTACTTGCCATTTTTTTACCATTTTACATTACCAAGCCATTCTTAGTCAATTTAAGTCCATGTGAAAGTTTTCTAAAGTGAAAGAAGTGTTAACCAAGGGGTTTAAGGCATGAGAGAAGTTTCATACCGTTGGTAATGAACCCTCAAAAGAGTATTAAACCATTAAGCATGGACCTCAATCTCAGCTTAAAGAATTCCAAGTTTGAAACAACCCTCAAAGCAAATAAAGAGTGAAGAAATGAGGGAGGTTGTAGAGCTTTAGGTGCTGATGTGAAGTGCAAAACAACACCAAAACATGCAATCAACTCAAACAAGGGGTGTCTAATGGCCTAAAACACCATCCTTGTGAGGACATTTACACTACAACCATGCTAAACAAGAATCAACTGACCCAAACAGCCCAAAATAGAGCTAAAGCAGTCTAAAAATAAGGCAAAAACATACTGGAATATAGTACAAAAAGCTAGAAAATCATGCTAACATATAGAATTAACTAGGCTAGCAAACAAGACATAAGGAAGTGAGGCTAAACCTCCAATTTTGGACTTCAAAACATATTTTTTGCCATTGAAAATACTCTGAAATTCAGTGGTTAAAGGCCCAAAAAAGGTTGGTTTGAAAGTGGGAAACAAAGGTGCAAAAGCCTTAGAAGCAAGGAATAAAGAAGAGTGAGACACCCCCTAACCTTAAATGGCTTAAAATACCAATTTCAACCCATTAAAACAGAGATTTTGACAGCTCAAAAATGGCCCAAAAACAGTGGGAAAAGATAGAGAAACAAGTGTACTAAAACAAGTTAAAAGACAAGTGTTATACCTCTTGAAGCCAAACACAACTTTAGGCACAAATACAAGTCAAAACCACCTTCAAGAGCTCCAACAAGACCTTAAGGGACCTCAGCTCAAAGGTGATCAATTTTGGTTAAGGATGTGTATGCAGAAGAGTGATATAACTAGGTAAGTGTGCATACAATTGCAAGATAGACCGAAATCTAGAGAAAGAAAGAGAGAATTTTTGAGTTTGAAATCTTCTAACCCAAAACATGAGAGAGGGGGTCCCTATATATAGAAAAGATGAATTCTATACAAGGAGATCCAGCCCTCCATGTGTGGACAGATGCAAGATCTGTGCAAACAGCTGGCATAAATATCTCAGAAAACACTAGTGGCCGGCCAGCCATCAGTGATGGCCAGCAAAGCACATCAATGGCCAGCAGACAAGAAGTACTAGCCTGACAGCCTCCATGGATGGCCGGCGGGCCACCAGAGATTGCAGGCTGGAAAGACCAAGGCATGGTCCAAAAATGAAACAAAATGATGCAGGGTTTGAAAGGCTCAAAGCTGTGTGTGGCGTTCCCTGAGGACTTCAAGCGCTTGGCGAGCAAACAGACTCGTTATCGGACGTACCTGCAAGAACATCCAAGTCTTGAAGGGCTGTCAAAAATGGGATGTCTACAAGATAGCTCCAATAGCAAACAGATATAGCAGAGGATAGGCGATTAATAGACGTGACCTACAGAAATACAGAACGGATATGTATTGAAACACACACCCAAAATTTCTTTAACTTAGTTCTTTCTTATCTTGGTGTGTTTCTAGACTTTATCTCATTATTATGTCTTAATTAGGGCTTAACATACCTAAGATACAATGATGATGCCAAAATGTGATTCAAAACACTTAGTCAAATTTGCTGAAAATAGGGTCTTCACTCAAGGTAACTTCTTTCGCTCGAGTGGAGGTTCAAACATAAGGGTGGTCGTTTAAGCGCAATTGTGGTCGTTTGAGCGATTTGTAAACTCTACAAAAGTACTGGTTGTGTGAATTTTCTGCCTGACGGTCGCTCGAGCGTGAGACTGAGGTCTTCGCTCGAGCACAACTCTGGTTGCTCGAGTGGTCTGTAAAACTTGTAAACTTCTGGGAGCATGCATTTTACGCTTGAGCCAACTTTTGGTCACTCAGTGAAAGTGCAAAACAAAGAGTGGTTCGCTCAAGCGCAGAATCTGTCACTCGAGCGATGAGGCAGAATTCTGGAATTTCAGATTGCACTCCAAGTTCAAAACTCGAATTCAAAGCCTTAAAACACAACCTTTGGGCCCCAAAACTTGAGAAAACATGTCTAAACTTGTAAAACATAGATAATTAAAGATCATTTCATGGAATCAAGACCCAAAAGCATACCAATTGCTCAAAATTAAACTTGAAATGTTAAAAATGTGCCATGCATCTAATTTCTTGATTTCAACGTTTTCAAATCATGATCAAATAAGGTAATTTGATGGAAAACATGATGAATTCCCCAAACTAAGGTAGAATTGGTCATGCATGTGAGAATTAAACTGAAAATGTAGAAAATTTGTATGCATGCATGGATTGACCTTAATTCTTGCTCTTTAAGCTCAATTCTTGATCTTAATCTCTAACTTCTCTTGAATTCAAGCTTGAATGAGTCAAACACAAAGCTTAAGGATTGAAATTCTTACCCAAAGTTCTCAATTCCTGAAATTCTTAGTGAGTTCTTGCTTAATTCTCCAATTGCCCTTTAATTCCCTAGCAAATCCTCCTTTCCTTCTTGAATTCAATTCTCTCACCCTAATTCCCCCCTCCATTCTCTCACATTTTTGAGGTTTAAGAGTGTAGGAACAAGAGTGTAAACTGTCTAAGTAGTGCTAGAAGTGGCCTTATATAGGCTTGATTAGGGGACTTAATTAAGCTTGACTTAAACAACTTTGCATTATTTTATTCTAATTATTTGGTTCCAAATCGAATTTTGATTAAACTTACCATAAAATTCTAAAAATTCCAAATAACACAGAAACCAAGTCAATTTCGCATGGTGGCCAATAAGGCCTTCACTTCGCAGAAAGAAATAAATCACAGACAATACTCCTTCCATGAACTGATAGAAATGCAAATAACATATAAAACACGCAATAAACGCAAAATTTCTTCTTAATTACTTATTAAGCATTTTTAATTAAAGATTATTAGCTAATTACAGGTCTGGGGTTGTTACAGTAATTATTGTAATAGGAATGGTCACTCAATTTCATCATGTCAATTTAAAAAGGATTACATGGAACAAAAAATCAAGTAATCTTATAACTAACAGTCACAGACCCAAAAAGATTTGGATACCAAAATAAAAACTTGATTTTATTTGTAGGTGCCCTTCAAGGTGAAATCCGGTAAGAGAAAATGGTAATTGGACAGTGGATGTTCATAATGCATAATTGGAGACAATATTCACCACATCTTCTCGGATAAACAGTAATCATGCAATATTCAAAAACACCAATAAATAATTGGCATAGCTAGGTTTGGTAAAAGTTGATTTTCTAAATCTGAAAATATTTCATTTGTTGATATCATTATTATTCTCATGCTTACCTGCAATCATCATTAGGTTGCATACATAAATATATTATTCTCTCATTGAAGAAGGTATGCTTCTCCATCATCACTCTCCTCTCAAATCAATACTCATTTGATCACTTCTTCTTTTCTTGTTCTTGGTTTTAGGGTTTACTCACTCTATCCAAGTCATGAATATATGTATGTATATATATATAGTATCTCATGTGAAGATAGGTAACTGAGTTTTCAATCTATATTTTGGGGTGTTTTGAAAGGAAGTGACTTTTAATTCACTTCCCAAAAGAGGCCTTTTTTTTGTTTTTGTTTTTGTGTCTGTGTTCTTCTTTTAAGTATCCCCTAAAAGCTCTTCAACTTTTGTTGCCCCTTTGTCAAGTCTATATTAAGTCTTGTTGGCAACTCACTGATTAATCTAAAAATTAAAAAATCATTAAAAAAATTAAAAAGTCAATAACTATATAAAAAGTTAAAGATTCCATTTTCTCTCATTTTTTGTATATCTTTTCATAAAAAACTAAAAAGTCATTTTAAATATACTATTTTTTTTTACCTCTCATTTTAATCAAAAAACTAAAAAGTTACTAAAATAGTATTTCCCAAACGAGACTTTAGTGTTGATTTCTTGTTTTGAGTTTCGAAACTTAATAACATTATACTTATTATCTTTTTAATTGCATTATGTTTATTAGTAAATAAAATGTTGTATAAAAAGATGATAAATACAATATTATTTCTCAAAATCAATCGTTAAGAGTTTACAGTTTGTAAATGTTGTTTCAAGTTTTAAAAACAACAATGCTGTAGTTATTATATTTTCCATAATACATTTAGTTTATAATATCATGTGACATATCTATAACAGTTAAATATTAATGCACCTTATGTCAAACTCATTATATCAATGGTTATTGATGTGTCACGTGAGATGATAAATTAAAGAGTTATGTTAGGGATCTCAAATAAATTATAAATTTTCTACCAAACCTCTCAGTATAGGCATGTGTGAGAGGTGAGAGTTGGAAAAATTTGATAATTTATTTGGGATCCATAGCACTTCCTAAACTAAATGAGACATAAATTTATAAAATATAAAAGTTAAGGATTTGGGATATTGATTGTCAATAATTCAAGTGACAAATTAGATTAACTATTTTTTTTCCCTAGATATTTATTTAAGAGTCTTATTAATGATAGTCCTAAAAGCTGTGAATAAAAACCATATGTCAGACGTTTTGTAATCTTAATATACTCTTTACATATCTCAATCACAAAGTATTTACATTTTACAACAATCTTAGAGTCTTTTCAACATTTTTTATTTAATTATTACTAGTAAAACATCAAAATTTACGGAGATTCGATATATATATCTTGAATTATTGGACTTAACAGCCTGTGTTTAATGTGGCATGTGCATGTTTTAATCAGTGTAGGTATCTATATATCTCCTAAGCTGAGGAATTAAAGGAATCGCATTTATGGATATATCTTTGGAAAAATGTATATATATATATATCTTGAATTATTGGACTTAACAGCCTGTGTTAATGTGACATGTGCATGTTTTAATCAATACAGGTATCTATCTATCTCCTAAGCTGAGAAATTAAAGGAATCGCATTTATGGATATGTGTTTGGAAAAATGGATTTCGGAATCGGTGAGTAATTTTTTAATATTAATTTGCAAGAAAATGATATAAAAGTTTATTTTTTAAATCTATTTTCCAGATTCAGTGATGTGTAAGAATATGATTGATTGATCCGATCATCTCTTTGACATTGAGTCTAGAAAGTAAGTCTAACTTTTAAATCAGAATAACAATCCTTTAATTTTTATAAGAATTTTGTTACATGTACACGTACACGTACATATATTTTATAGATATTCTGCATGTAATAATAGTTCTATAACAATGTATGTACCAGTTTTGTATCAATATATATGTTTTTATAATTTGATTAGTCTAAAACTATAAGCTTAATATTTAAAAATAATGTTAACATCACTTAGAATTGTGAATTTTATCATTTTGAACTAATTACAACTTGCATTTTGTGTTAGTATGTAAACAAAATTTAACTATTTTCTTTATTCGCACCTTTAAGACACGATAACGAAATCCTTTTCATATCACCTTTTGGAGTGCTACTTGGATGACGAGCAACCCAAGTTCAATCAGGCTATGGTTGTATTGGCACCATAAATATATAATTTTATTATTATTATTTATATAATTGTAAAATATGTGGCACCTCTTACTTATTTGAAGGTTATGAGAAATTATGAAATGTGAAAAAATGACGGAGAATAAAATGAAAAACATAGAGTATGAAGTGGAGGTTGAAGGAAGTTATGGAAGGTCATGGAGTATGAAATGGAGGAGGTGGAAGAGTGGGTAGTTTTCGGTAGTTTTTTTCTACAAATGTTTGCCTATAAATAGTCATTTATTGCTACATTGTAAATGATCCACAACTCAAATAAAAAACAATTGATTTCAAATTTTTCTTGTCATTTATATTTCTTTGCCATTTATATTTCTCGCACTTTATTTTTAACACTTCCTTTTCGAAGCATAGGAGTAGAGGTAATTTTATCACTTCCTTTTCAAAGCATAAGAGTAAAGGTAATTAATTGTTACTTTGATTGTTCACTCAATCACCCTGATTGTTTATTCAATCATCTTTCTCCGTTTCCCTCATTCTTCTTTTAATTTTTCTTTTCTTTACACTTGGCAATTTTGAAGTCCTCTTCATTGAGGGAAAAGAACCATCAACATAATCGCTTGATAATTGACTTGAATTTAATCTGTAAGGATTTTTCAATCCTTGTTGGCACGCTCGCATTTATGGTATTTTTCTTCGTAGGAAAAATAAGCTAATAATTTTTGGCATGCCCAGTGGGATGTCAAGTGTAAGAAATGAAAAATGAATTGGATTCGTTTATTCCAAATAACCTAAATGAAATCTTTTGGCGTAAACAAAAAAATTTGAATCTTCAAGAAGAGATCCATTTTCTTGATGAAATAAACTTTCATCCCTTACAATATTATTTGGTGGAAGAAAAAAAATAGCATTTAATTGGAGAAATTCATCAACTTGATATGGAAATTCGCCAATGGAATGATGAGTTGTCAACTCTTACTACCAAGTCTTTAACTGAGGCTTTAATGGCCAAAATTGGTGAATTTTTTTAGAATTTTTCCATGGTTGAAAATAGCAAAAACAAAGAGTTGATTTCATCAATGGCTCAGGGGGTCAAAAAATTTATTTTTAAAGAGCCAATTTATGAAAATAACATGGCTAAAAAACATGTTGTTAAGCCAAGCATAGTCAAAAATAATGTTCCATAGAAGACTTGGGAGGTTGAAAAATCCATTCTTAGAGAGTCAAACTATGGACATAAGATGTCTATAAAGGATTTTCATAAGTCATTAATGGCTAAAATGGAACAGCCCATTAAGTCAAAAAATGATGAAACTCACATGGAGGATTTTCATAATCCATTAATGGATAAAATAGAAAAACAACCCCATTTGTCAATGAATGATGAAAGTTACTTGGCTAAAGAACATGTTCTCAAGTCAAACATGGCTAAGAATGATGAACAATTTAATGTTCATGAATTTGAATTTTTTGAAATTATTCAAAATGTCAAGTTGTTTGAATTTTTAAGGCATATTATACTATGGTTCTTGGTGTTCAAAATCTTTTTTGGATTTGTGGTTCACATCAAAATTTAATTTTGATGAAATGACTAATAAAACAATCATCTTTAAGCATCATTTTGATGAGTTTGATGCACTAAAGAACAACTTACCATTTGAAATGTTGAACCTGGCTAGGAAAAGCCTATGCATTTAAATCAGTGGTTGAGGATGACTTATCTTTTCAAATTGATGGCCAATATTTTTTTTAAGGCACAAAAGGCACGAAATAATGACAATATGTGTGTTTCGGTTGTAGTCACACAATGGTTCTTGCATTCAACTGATAAAATTGTGAACATTTTGTGCTATTATATCATTTGAAACACTTTGTTGATATTATTCAAAGCACTTTGTTGCTTGGATTAATCATGTGTTTGGTTCGGCCCTTCAAAAATTCAAGTAAATATCATTTTTGATGGCCGTGGGGGGTAATGTTGGCACCATAAATATGCAATTTTATTATTTATTATTTATATAATTGCAAGACATGTGGCACATCCTACTCATTTGGAGGTTTTGAGAAGTTATGAAATGTGGAAAGGTGATAGAGAACAAAGTGGAGAACATGGAGCATGAAATGGAGGTTAAATGAATTATGGAAGATCATGGAGTATGAAATGGAGGAGGTGGAAGAGTGGGTAGTTTTAGTTAGTTTTTTTCTACAAATATTTACCTATAAATAGCCATTCATTGCTACATTATAAATGATCCAGAATTCAAATCAAAGACAATTGATTTCTGTTTTTTCTTGTCATTTATATTTCCTTGTTATTTATATTTCTTGCACTTTATTTTCAAAACTTCATTTTCGAAGCATAGGAGTAAAGGTAATTTTATGCAGTTCCTTTTCAAAGCATAGGAGTAGAGGTAATTAATTGTTACTTTGATTGTTTACTCAATCACCCCGATTGTTTATTTAATCATCTTTCTCAGTCTCCCTCATTCTTCTTTTAATTTTTCTTTTCTTTACACTTGGCAATTTTGAAGTCCTCTTCATTGAGGCAAAAGAACCGTTAATACATTTGCTTGATAATTGACTTGAATTTAATCTGTAAGGATTTTTCAATCCTTACTGGCACGCTCGCATTTATGATATTTTTCTTCGTAGGAAAAATAAGTCAATAGGTTGACATAGGCTTTTTTGGCTAATTTAGTCACAAAAAAAGTAAAATAGACAAAAAAGGTAACATAGCCAAAAAAAAGTCAAGAAGATAAAATGTTACATTTAAACCATAGTCATTTTGTTTTTTTCTCTCACAAAAGTAAAAAAAGTCAAAAACTCATTTCAAATGAGGCTTTTTAACCCCATGCTAAAATAATCAAAAAGTCAATCCACATCCCAAATGAAGGCTTAGTAAAATTTTAGTACTTGGAAAGGGTATTTGGCATCTTCTAAAAAAGATAATTTTCTTGATTAAAAAATTTAAGAAACTTCATGATTATTAATTAAAAAAATTAAATGTCTAATCAATTTTTTATTTACAAAAAAACAATTTATTAATAATTTCTCTAATATTTTTTGACTAGTGTAATCAAATTTAGGGCCATTTTGAGAACAAATTTATAAGCCAACTTATTAGTTTATTTGTCTATTTGAATTATATCACTTCTTTATTTTTTATATATTTTTTTCTTAATAAGTCAAAAAATCAATTTATAACCTGAGTTATAGGGATATATAAAATAAATTATTATACAGATTTCAGACAAAATGATGTCACTTAAGCCATACCATACCATGCTTACATGATGTCATAACATGCTTATATGATGTCACTTAGGCCACGGGAATGATATAGAACATAAATATATAAAAAAATGTGATTTTATTATATCTTGATTATCTACATTGAATCACTTTATTAAAAAGTTGATTTTGATGGTATAGCATGTGTTGAATTTGCTTGATTGAATTTGTATATTTACATGTGAATTGATGCTTATTAGAACTATATGTGATTGAATGAAGCCAAGGCATCACTGAACACAAGACTAATAATCAAATATTAAAATATTTATTTGAGTCTATATTATGATATTTGTTACATTTTGAATCAAAAAATTTGATTGTACACCTCTTGACAAATGCATGATTTGATATGATTACATCTTTAAAGTATATTTTTCACGATGACTTGTATTATAATTAGATATTTTTTTATTTTTTAAGTCACAATAGAAATGAAGAGTTTATATAAACTTATTTTTTAAATCTTATAGTGCAACTTATATTTGAAAATGCCTCAAGGAAGAAATAAAAATTGTATTTGGAGGATAAATAAATAATTGAGGGGGAGAGATAATGTTTTATGAGAAACGTAACTTCAGGGGAGTATTCTTAAAATTATTATTTTTGATTATATGCATAATCTTAGGGGGAGTTTTTTTAAAGATATATTTTGAAATTACTTTAAATTTTTATCTTACTCTTATTGCACAAATGTTTTCATTACTTAAAAAAGGAAAGTTATAACAATTATATATGAATTGTTTGTCAAATTTTTTTAAAGAGGGAGAAAATAAATATTGATTATTAATTGTTAAATATTTCTTGTTGATTTATTCAAAAGAAAAATTGATTTTTCTCACCCATATAATTTTATTTTGATGATGTTAAAGGGGGAGAAGAAATATGATTTATATATAAATTTATTGGACAAAGAACTTGTTAATAAATGAGGAGAAAATATAATGCAAATAAATGTTTGTATTATGATTGTTGAAATTTTTTTTGTTACATTTATTCCAAATTTGCACCCTCCGCTCGAGCGGTGGAGTCTACAACTCATGTTTGTTTTTGAAAGTGGTTGGAAAGTGCTACTCGCAGGTAGGCTAAGTCGCGGATTTGCCACCCTCAAGTGGGCTTAGAAAACAACATGATTTTGATGAATTGTTCCAATTCAAGCAATGAAGCCTTTATCCACAGGCATTCATGCAGTTATAGCAATTAAGCACATAGTCTCATGGCAAGCATGCTATCATGGCGGTCACTTACACGCATGCAAGGATGCTAAAGCATAAACACTTATGGTGTACTCCGAGCCAAAACAAAAGCTAGTTAGAAATCATGTATGATCCTAGCTTATGTTAAGATACCTAATGCAACGCATACAAAAATGCAACTAAAATAGGCTCGACTATCTAGAATGGCACATGAATGCAACACTTGATAACATGCTTTGAAACACATATTCAAGAAAGTGTATTGAAATACAATGCAGTTTGAATGATGCGCCGAGCCTGGTGCATGCAAGACAGATGAATGATGCACGCATGCAAAGCATAAGTATGTTAATTGAAATATGCCCTAAAACTAACCATCAAAAGCTGGTAAATAAAAGGGAGAAAGACGTGCAGTTGGAAGACATGCATCACACACACGCACGCTTATTACAACTTATACACCCTCTCGACGGAGGGTCCAAATAATAAGCTAACTAGCTAATCTAAGCTAATTAAACTAATTATTACAAAACAACTAATTAACTAACTTAGCTAATTAATTATTACAAAACTTTAACTAATTAATCAAATTAATTAAATTGCAAAACCAACTATGTAAGAAACTAAATAAGCTGCCACAGTTATGCCTCGGAATGATGAATGATGCATGCTCGGTCGTGTCCTCCCGGAAATCCACCACCGTGCCTCATGTTGCCTCTGTTTGCACACTTCTGTATCTCTGAAGATTGTGCCAACTTCCATAGTGCTTTTGACCCACCTTAGGAACAATCTGAGGGGTGGTTGGCTAAGAGGAATGGCCATCGGCCAAAGAAAATGATCATCGGCCACTTTTTATAGCCGATCAGCAGACTAAGTGGTCGATCGGCCACTTCTTCCTGCAAATTTCTCGTTTTGCTGCGATAGAGCACTAACAGAGGTATGGTAGTGTATTTACAAGAAAATGTGTGTACAACTACACCCCTTATCATGTCTTAAGCTCAAAGGAGTGTAGTGCTCGGCTCTCGAGCCACCAATCACGCATCTCAATGCATGATGGCCAAAGAGGCCAAGTTGCACAAATCAATGTTAATGAATGCACACAAATACCACATAAGGGACCTTAACCTCTATCATGCTTGATCAAGAGGGTCGGGGACCGAGAATTGAGGCACGTTTCATCACTTCAAGTATGAAATGTCCCTCGTTCCTTGTGTTTGTATTGACACCCTATCCAAACACAATGCAAAACATACAACATTTTAAACACAATGTGATGCATGCACACACAATGCAATGCAACATGATCAACCTATCAATGCTAATAGCATACATACACAATGCAATGCAACATAAGCATGCAAACAACATGCTAGCCTATCAATGCTAGAATGGTATGCACAAGATTCCAACACATGAAAAATGCATGCATGGCAAGTTAGAAGCTTAAGGCATCAAAGCTAGTAAAGAGCAACATACAAGAGGCATGCGAAACAATGCTCAATGGACTTAAACTGAATAAGGACAGACCTCAATCATGCCCAAAACAGTGGCCAAGATGCTATGAAATAATGGCATGAAAGTAAGAAAATGCATGCACATGCATTGGTCCATCAACTAAGCATAAGAGCACAACTCTCAAGAGTGCTCAAGGAGTGACAGATGTGGAAGTGTGACAACACCATAAGCTCTGAAATCATGTATGAAATGATGTCAAATCATTCAAACAACTCAAAGATAACATTCTAGAAGGCTCAAAGCTTGAAACTAACATAGGCACTTGCACTACAGCTATACAAGGCAAGCCCAAAAGGCCAAGATGATCCAAAATAGTCCTAAAACATGTCAAAATAATGCTAGAAACATGCATGGAATAGAGCCAAGACAAGCTAGCATGAAGGCATGAAGCATGGAGTATATAAGGCCAATGAGGAAGGTTACACTACACCCACCAAGACCAAGCATGAGATGACTTCACCAACAAAAATCAGAGTTGTATCATGGCAAAACAACACCAAAAACACACTGATATGGCAGCCCAAATGCTTAGGCATGCATGCATACATATTGGCTCATGGACAAGTCATAAAGACACAACTCTTAAACATAATTAAAGAGTGATAAACATGAGAATATGTCAAAGATATAAGCTTTGAAATTCCATGCCAAATGATGCAAAGGCATGTAAACATCACAAGTATAGCATGGTAGGGGCCTCAAAACTCAAGACTAGTCAAGGCATTTGCACTATAGCTATACAAAACATGAGTCATATGACCAAGGCAGCCCAAAACAGTCCTAAAACAACCCAAAATATGAATAAAATCATGCTGGAGTATAGCCAAAATGAGCTAGAATAATAGGCTAAAGAGACAGGCATGCAAGAGGTGAGTCCACCAATCAAGATCAGAGTTATAACATGCCAAAATAACACCAAAAACATGTTTGAACTAAGCTAATTCAAACCACAAGAGCATGCTACTTGGTAAGGCTAACAAGGCTAGCAAAGAGGATTTACACTACAAGTGCATGAAGCATGCAACCCATGATCAAACAAGCCAAAAACAGAGTTATGCCATGCTGAAATAAGCCAAAAAATAAGCTAAGAACAAGCCAACACATGCTAGAAAAACATGCTCAATAATTAGGCCAACAAGGCATACAACCAAGACAAGAGGAGAGGGGACCACCCCCTCCCATTTTGAACCTCAAAACCACATTTTTACCACTGAAAATCCACTGGATTTCAGTGGTTAAAAGGCCAAACAAAGATGGTTTTAAAAGCTTAGGAAGTTGGCTCTAAAGGCTTTACAAGCCAAAGAGTAAAGGGAGAGACAATCCCCTAGCCAAACAAGGCACAAACCAACACTTTTAGGGCTGAAAAATAGAGGAAAAACAGAGGTTTTTGTAGTTTAACATCACCCCAAAAACAGCCCCAAAACAATGGAAAAAGGGTGGTGAAATAAGTGTGCAAAACCAATACAAAAGAGGAGAGTTATACCTCTTAATGCATAGCAGTAAAACAGCCTCTTTCTTGGCTCAAATGACCTTCCAACAGCCCAAAAATAAGCTCCAAGGGACCTCAGCCCATAGATATGAAACTTTGATGAAGGATGCCTAGGCAAACTAGTTGTATTTCTCTACTTCTATGCACTTCTATGCACCAACGGGCCAGAGAGAGAGAGGCTTTAAAGAGAGAGGCTGAGCTTTTGCTCTGAAAATTTTGTAGAGAGAGAGGGAGTTTAGTGAGAGAAGCTCTCAAACTTGTTCAAGAAGTTCTCACCCTTCAAAATATGAGATATAGGTTCATATATAGCAATTCAAGAGCTTTTGGTCGAAAATATCTAAGTTGGGAGAGTTGGAGCTTGCTGGAAACAGTTGGAGGAGAAAATATCTTCAAAAAAATCTGAGTTTGGGTCACTCTTGGCCGATCGGCCATCTTTGGTGCCGATCTGCTACTTGTGATGGCCGATCTGCTACTTTTTTGGCCGATCGGCCACAAACGTCTGCTTTTTCGGGCCCAACTTCAAATGGGCATAACTCCTCCATATGAACTCCCTTTTAGGTCATTCTTGTGTCCAAATTGAAGCCCCGGAAGTAAGCTTTCCAATGGTGGCATCCTTGCATCAAAATTCCAACTGTGAAAAAAGTTATGCCTCTTTTAGTGAAGACTGCTTAGTTTCGGTCCAACCGGAACGATACCCAACTTCAACCAATCATATCTCCACCATCCGGACTTGTCTTTAAGAGATTCTTGAGTGAAAAATGAAGCCCCAGAAGTCTTATTTCCAACGATGATGGCCTCATAGATTAAATCCAAGTATACCAAAGGATAGGCCTAATTTAGCGAGGGTTGCCTGACTCTCTCTTAACGGTTCATGCCCATTTTCTTCCTCAACTAGGTTTCTTCCCTCTTCTCCTCTTTTCTTCAACTCCAAACCCCTAAACAAGGTGTTTTGAAAGATTTTTTTTAAAGATTTCATCTCTCTTTCATTCATTTCCACTTTTTTCTCGCTTGATTTACCGAAAAGCGCAACATTTAACGGAATGCGAGCCTCGGGACATCGTAGGAACTTTATTTCAAAAATATTTTGAAAGAGAGGGTTTTAAGGTCTAAAAACCATCCAAAATAGCTTTGGTCCAAAATGGGGTGTGAGGTTAGGATTTGACTCTCCTCTTGCCGAAGAAATCGAACTTTTGCCCTGCACATCTTTCATCACCAAGTAAAACATCTTTCATCACTAAGTAAAACATCAGTAGCGCCCAAGTCTTAAGGGCGGTCAAAAATGGGGTGTCTACAGTGCCCAAACTCGTTTTTACTTAGATCAAAGGGAAGCCTACAAGATGCTCTAACTTTTTATCAAAAGGAGTAGGGTAGAGAGATGCTTAGATCAAGGAGTATTTGTAGAGAAAGAGTATTTTAGAGAGGGAGATAGTGCCGGATTTGGGTCTCAAGAAGAATAGATCTGAAAAAGTGATGTAAAAAGTGCTTTTCGCGATCTGATATACGCGCAATCCGCTCGAGCAGAGATTTTGACGCTCGAGCGTCAGACATAAAGTTTTGTTCCTCTCGAGCGCAAAAGTCGCCCGCTCGAGCGTGGAATACACACATCCAGTATTTAAGTAGACAACAGACAACCCGCTCTAGCGCAAGGAAGGCCGCTCAAGCGTCAACTCGCTCAAGCGTAGGAGACACCACTCGAGCGTGAAAAACACTCCTCCAGTACTTCTGCAAACGTGCCAAGTACTGAGAGTTTGCAACTTCCACTCGAGCACAAGAAGGTCCGCTCGAGCGGAGGACCAAAATTCTGGGCAACTAAGTTTGGGAAAAGCAAGCAGCTAACCTGTTCCAAACGCAACCACAACAATTCAAAGGCCCATTTCAAGATATACAAGGGAGGAAAGAGGTAAACAACAATATGAAAACATTAAACCCGAGTCCGATATACAACAAATGACAGGTTAAAATCGGGATCGCTATAACCTCCCCCCTTAATGAATTTCATCCCCGAAATTACCAATTAAGTTCAAAATCAACATCCTTACAAGTCCATCATCATGACTCATTCTCCGGTCATCCATTCTTATTGACTCGATACACAAGTCCCATATAAAAATAAAATTTACAATTTTTCCCAAAACATTTACAATGTTAAATCAAATCCACATTTTCGAAATTTGCCTAGAGTATACAATGCCTCCAAAGGTGATAAAATACAAAATATTTCATATTCTCAAACATGTGCCATGCCTGAATTAGAGTTCAAGCTTTCAAAATCTCACATAGCATATACCATGCTTCCAAAACGAACACAACGCATAAGACATCCATAACATATACAATGCTCTCATATTTTAAAACATATACAATGTTTACTTCTTTCATTATCGTAATCAAAATCTAAATACATGCTTAGACATCAACAAACAAGTTTGGATATTTCTCTCGGACTTCCAATTCACGCTCCCAAGTTGCTTCCTCGACCCTGTGATGTTTCTGCAGTACTTTTACTAAGGAAATTATGTTACCTCGCAAGACTTGGTCTCGTCTATCCAAGACTCTCACCGGTCTCTCCTCATACGAGGCTTCTTCATTTACCTCTACGTCGGTCCAATCCAACACATGTGATGGATCCAGCTCATACTTCCGAAGCATACTAATATGAAACACGTCATGCACTCCGGAAAGTTGTGGCGGTAACACCAAACGATATGCAACCTCCCCAATTTGCTTAAGAATTTCAAAAGGGCCAATAAATCGAGGGGACAACTTTCCACTCTTTCCAAATCTCATCAAACCCAGTCTAGGTGATATTTTTAAAAAGACGTGATCTCCCACCTCAAAATACAAAGGTCTTCTCCTACGGTCAGCATAACTTTTCTGGCGACTCTGGGCTGTAACCAACCTCTTACGGATAAGTGCAACTTTCTTCGTTGTTTCCCGAACTAACTCTGGACCCA
The DNA here is from genome assembly GCA_030407325.1 of Camellia japonica. Classification (NCBI taxonomy): domain Eukaryota; kingdom Viridiplantae; phylum Streptophyta; class Magnoliopsida; order Ericales; family Theaceae; genus Camellia; species Camellia japonica. Next base: position 166,174,701 of record JAPPVO010000029.1, read on the forward strand.
ACAAAGGTGCATCACCCACCTCGGCCCAAGACACTGGAGATCTACACGGTCGACCATATAAGGCCTCAAATGGTGCCATGCCAATACTCGATTGGAAGCTATTATTGTAGGCAAACTCCACTAAGGGTAAGTGCCTCTTCCACGATCCCTTAAAATCAAGGACATAGCCTCGTAGCATATCCTCAAGGATCTGAATGGTACGCTCGGTGTCACGACCCGAACGCGCCCCTATGGGTTAAGGCCATAACCAGTCAGTAATCACGAGATTACCTACGGCCTCAAACCAAATAAGACAAAACTCATCAGAGTAAAGGGGCCAAACGGAAGCAAATTTAAAACTTTGTCCATAGAGCCGTGCTTATATGCACATCATAACATTCCATACATACATATGTTAATAACTCACAGCAGAAAGTATAGTAACATAAAGTTCTGTACAGACAGGATCATTCAAATCTAAGTCAGCCAAACAAAACTATATACAGACGTAAACCAAAGTCCTCGCCAACATGACAAAATAGTATAGAATGACAAAAGGGCGAAGACGTGTCTCGTGCGTGAGACGCAAGGGTTGACTCTTTAAAACCTTAGTTGTTCCACACAGACTTCATTGAGGCTGGGTCTGGACCTCTCTTGGCTCACCTACAAACACATGAATGAGCGTGAGCGAAAGCCCAGTGAATAATATCAAATAAAGAATATCCATTGGAACAATATACATCAAACGGCCTTGGGCCCAATTTATATTTCTAACTAATACATATATACATAGACATATGTAAGTTAAGTAACTGCGGTTCCAAACACATCATACGGCCTCGGGCCCAATTCATTCGTATCATTCAGGTCAAACTGGCCTTTGGCCCATTCATACTTTCATGTCAAACTGTTATTCGTGTCAAACTATCATTCGTGTCAAACTGTTATTCGTGTCAAACTAGCCTTTGGCCCATTTATTTATTCATGTTGAAACGGCCTCTGGCCCATTCATCCATGTCAAAATGGCCTCTGGCCCATTCATTCATGTCAAAATGGCCTCTGGCCCATCCATTTATTCTTGTCAAAACAGCCTCTGGCCCATCCATTCATTCTTGTCAAAATGGCCTCTGGCCCATTCATTCATTCTTGTCAAAACGGCCTCTAGCCCATTTATTCATGTCAAAACGGCCTCTGGCCCATTCATTCATGTCAAAACGGCCTCTGGCCCATTCATTCATGTCGAAACGGCCTCTGGCCCATCCATTCATTCTTGTCAGAATGGCCTCTGGCCCATCCATTCGTTCTTGTCAAAACGGCCTCTGGCCCATCCATTTGGTATAGCAAACATTGTCCACCAATCGAATCAACGAATCTTATAAAACTTACATGGACATAAGCAATTGGACAATAACATATTTCAGATATCTTTGTTAAGATATTACTCACAGTGATCGGCTGATTGATTTGCCCTGGAGCTTGACCCTACACATCACATAACACATATGGGTCACAACCGATTCAATCCATTCTTAATTCATATATTCCTCTTTAGGCTTAATTCTTATTCTTCTAACTCATTTGCAATGCTCAATGTATGCCTAAGAGTACTTAGAAGTGGAAGGGAACGGAAAACGGAACACATAATGCATTTTCAAAATTTCAGAAAACAGGGTCCCCGCTCGAGCGGACCCAAGAGGTCTGCAAAAGTACTGGGTGCATCGAATTTACGCTCGAGCGTGAAGTCTGGCGCTCGAACTGAAGGTCTGTCTACATAGCTCCCTGCTTGAGCGTGAACTTCTCCGCTCGAGCGGACACCATGTCTGCAAAAAGTTCTGGGAGCACGTATTTCCCGCTCGAGCAGCGGTTTCTACGCTTGAGCGGACACCAAAAATTATGGGTTTTCCAGCAATGTTCTTGAGCCAAAATTTGACATTCAAAGGTTCCAAGACACATGATTTCAGTTCAAAAACATGCAAACACATTACATTACATGAGAGTATAAAAGTATGACCCCAAATTGTTCAAAGTCATCATTTAATTCCCAAATAGATCGACATTTCTTTCGTATGATCAAAATCCAAACATTCAAACTTCATACCAATTCCATAACTTCTTCAATCATGCATGCATGTCAAATTTTGACTTCATTTCTGTTACAAATGGTACAAATGATGCTCCAAATCATGAAGCTACCCAAAACTACTCATGCATGTAAGGTTTGATGCTCCATTCTTCATATTTAACATGCTACATGCTAGAACACCCAAAATTGTAACAATTATGCACATGCATGTTCATTTTAACTTCAAATTCAGCTCAATCTTAGCCATGAGCTACCATAACCACTTGATTTCACAAAATTACATACTCAATTCATAAATCAAGAATTGATTACTCACCTAGGAGCTTCAAACACTCAATGTTCTTTGAGTTTTAACTTCCAATTTCACAATCTTGAATCAAAATGCATAACTCCTCCTCCTCTCTCTCTAGAACCGGCCCCCTCTCTCCCTCTTTAGAGAAATCTCAGCCCAAATTGATAAAAGAGAGGAATTGAGTGCATTGTGCCCTTTTATGTAAGTCCCACTAGTCAAAATTATTAATATTAAATAATTAGGCACTTAATTAATCGTTCTGAATCTAATTATTTTGATTCGAAACAATTTTCAATTAAATTTCACCGTAGGCTTTAAAAATTATGTCAATCACAATGGCGCAATCAATTTCGGTTTTTACTGCCGATAAGGTCTTCAATTTAAATTCCAAAGTAGGTAATCAAACAGATATTCCTACGGTGAACAGATAGAAATTCAAAACCACATATTTTCACATCATGGCACACAAAATTATATCAAACACATAATCACATTTATAATAAGGACCATTTAGCATAATTACGGAACAGGGTTATCACACTCGGATTGCCCGTCAGTCTGAGGATGATACGCAGCACTAAAAGTCAATCTAGTACCGAAGGCACTCTGGAAGCTCTGCCATAACCGAGCCGTGAAACGCGGATCTCTATCCGAAACAATAGTCATAGGGACCCCGTGTAACCTCACTATGTCCCTAATGTACAGGTCGACAAGATAGTCTACCGAATCACTTACACGCATAACTATAAAGTGTGCAGACTTGGTTAGCCGGTCAACTACCACCCAAATTGCATCACTATCCCGTTGAGTCCTCGGAAGGCCCACAACAAAATTCATCGTGACATGCTCCCATTTCCACTCAGCTATAGGCAAAGGTTACAACAAACCCGCTGGCCTCTGATATTCAGCCTTCACTTGCTGACAAGTAAAGCATTTTGATACAAACACAGCTACATCCTTCTTCATACCTCTCCACAAAAACTGGCGACTCAAGTCGTGATACATCCTTGTGCCTCCCGGATGCACCGCAAGGCATGAATGGTGAAACTCTCGGAGTACATCCTCTCGGCAAGACTTAGACACAAACAAGCGATCACGGTATCTCACACTTTGGTCAGGATACACATTTAGGCCCTTCTCTACCTTCCCATTGGCAATCTTCTCCTTGATGGTTTTTACCTCAAGATCACTCCTCTATGCCTCTAACACTCGGTTCACAAGTGTAGGTTGTACGACTACTGAAAACAAGGCCACAGATTCAACGTACTCGCTAAGGTGCAAGTCAAATTCCCCAAGAGTACCCAGCATTTCCCATTCCTGGATGGCGATACAAGCCACACTGCTAATTGATTTCCTACTCAAGGCGTCGTCCACAACATTGGCCTTTCCTGGATGGTAATGCAACTCAAAATCATAATCCTCTATGAATTCCATCCACCTTATCTCCCTCAAATTTAAGTCTTTCTGTGTAAACAGATATTTAAGACTCTTATGATCAGAAAACACTTCAAATCTCTCTCCATACAGGTAATTCCTCCAAATCTTCAAGGCAAAGATCACCGCTGGTAACTCTAAGTCGTGAGTAGGGTAATTCCTCTTATGAGTTTTTAACTGCTGCGAGCCACAGGCCACTACTTTCCCTTCTTGCATCAATACACAACCTAAACCTTCCCGTGAAGTATCACAATACACTGAATAGCCCAAACCCCTCTCCGGAATAATCAAGACTGGAGCAGTGGTCAATCTAACCTTAAGCTCTTGCAATGACTTTTCACAAGTCTCACTCCACACAAACTTGACTCCTTTTCTCGTCAATCTAGTCAAAGGCGAAGCTAGCCTAGAAAAATCTTTCACAAACTGACAGTAATACCCGGCCAACCCCAAGAAACTACGGATCTCGAATGCATTCTTAGGCTGTGCCCAGTCTTGCACTGCCTCTATCTTGGATGAATCTACAATTACCCCTTCCCTGGATACCACGTGCTCTAAGAACTTAACCTCCCTCAGCTAGAATTCACACTTTCCAAATTTAGCAAACAACTTATGGGTTCTAAGCAACTTAAGCACCACTCTCAATTGTTCCTTGTGTTCTTCCTCAGAAGGTGAATAAATGAAGATGTCATCTACAAAGACGACCACAAAGAGATCTAAGAACTCACGGAATATCGGGTTCATCAAATCCATAAACACTGTTGGGGCATTGGTTAGCCCAAAAGGCATCAATAGAAACTCATAATGGCTATACCGCGTACGGAATGCCATTTTCGGAATATCCTTCTCCCTTACCCTCAACTGATGGTAACCCGATCCCAGGTCTATCTTAGAGAAACAACGAGACCCTTTTAGCTGATCGAACAGGTCATCTATACGTGGCATTGGATACTTGTTCTTGACCGTAACCCGATTCAACTTTCGATAATCAATACAAAGTCACAAGGCTCCATCTTTCTTTTTAGCAAAGAGAGCCGGTGCGCCCCAAGGTGATGTACTAAGGCGGATAAAACCCTTATCTAACAACTCCTGGAGTTGAACCTTCAACTCACTCAACTCAGCAGGTGCACACTGATATGGTGCCATGGAAATCAGTACCGTGCCAGGCACTAAATTAATAGAGAACTCGATCTCTCGGTGAGGTGGTAAACTGGTAAGATCATCAGGAAAGATATCCGGTATTCACAAACTACCCTTGGTAACTCAACCCGGCCTTCATCGCACTCACTACTCAAAAAGCTAGCGAGGAAGCAGCTAAGTTAACTCCGCCCACGCGGATCATATACCGGTGATAAGACTCTATCCACTCGGTCCCCCAAGAAATGAAACAGTCACCGCTCAAGGTGCATATAGTAACCCTCTGACGGTAGCAATCTATAACAGCCCGGTATGAATAACCAGTCCATACCCAAAATAACATCAAAAGCAGACATATCAAGCAATACAAATGCGAATGGAAGTCAATGACCGGCGACCTCTATGTCACAACCCCGACACCCTTGTTTGAAGATAACCTCACCCCCCAATGCATCACTCTACACAAATAGACGATGTTAACTGTGCCAACTCCAACCCCAAAACCGATGCAAATGCAGATGAGATAAATGAATGGGATGCACCCGTATCAATCAACACGTTAGCAACAAAATTACAAAACAAGAAGGTGCCTCTCACTACAGATGGAGTAGGTACAAGATCCGGCGCTGTAACAACACACACATGCCTCGTAGGTCTCTACTCAACCTGCTCACCCCTCGGAGCATAAGTTTAGTGCACTGACTGAGCCGACGAGGCTCCTTGAGTGGCCCTCGAGGTCTATGCTGACTGTGTAGGCTGGTGACTCTATGTTTGCCTCGAACCAGACGCACAGGATGTGCCACCCAACTGTGGGCAAAACCTCTTCAGGTGCCCTGCCTGACCACACTGGTAACAAGTGAGTGGTTGGCTTCTACCCTGACTCTGGCCCTGAAAATGAGCTGAAGACGATGCTGCTCACTGCCCCCCTCCTCTCTGTGGGCAAGCTGGACACTTGTGGCGTAACTGGCCACATTTGAAACAAGTAATGTCTCCCTGACCACCTCTCCAAAAACCCGAACTCGGCACTGGAAAAGTGGACCTTGATTGTGCTCCCTGGGATTGCTGGGGATTAGAACCCCTTTGCTTCTTACTGTCCCCCTAATTCTCCTGACTCCTCCTGGAGCCCCTCATTCTCTCCTCCTTAGTGTGCATGATAGTCTCAAGGTGGGCTATAGCCTCCACAAGGCGCTCATACTCCCTAATCATGGATCCGACCACTCTAAACATGAGCCCGGTCCTCAACCGCTTCTCGAATTCCAGACAACGGTGCTACTCGATCGCCACTAACTTCGGTGCAAACCTCGATAAACTAGTGAATGTGGCTTCAAATTCGGCCATCGATGTGTTCAATTGCACCAACTTGGAGAATTGATCCCTCAACTTCTCCCTCACTGTAGCAGGAAAATACTTGTCCTGGAAGGCGTCGATGAAAGCCTCCCAAGTTCCTCCAATACGCCTACGTGCGTATTTCCACCACTGACCGGCGTCTCCCTTCAACTGGAAGGACGCCAAGGTCACTCTCAAAGCCTCGTCTTCGATGCCGAGCATTTCAAATGTCTTCTTCATCTGTTCTAACCACTCGTCCGCCTTCAGTGGTTCCTTGGGATCTCCCAAAAACTCGTCCGGATTCGACCAGAAGAACTCTCTCTTCAGAAAAGATGGCCCTGCTTCTACTGCCTGGGCCTGGACTTGATTCTCAGCTCTGAGAATGTCCATGGATTCCCTTAATGCTTGGGCCATTTCGCGGGCTAAGGCGCCTATGGCCTGCTGACCAACTAGTTCGGCCACATTGGCCTGCCTAACTCCCTCTTCCTGTGTCGGAACACCAGCCGACATTGGCATCTCTTGCTGTCTAGGCCTACCACATCTACCACCATGACCATGTTCTGACATCCTAATAAAGGTAACAACAGAGATTAGCATATTTACAAATGTGCTGAAGCTAATTCACTCACGTCTTAATACAATGGACAATGGTAAGTCACTCCATATAAGCACATAATCACATAGACACATATGAATTTCATTCCCGGATGGCAACCGTTCCACGACGTTACTAGAGTTCCAATTAGAAACAACAATGATCAAGTGCCTTTCTAATAGGACTCCTAGAAACCTGCAAATCCAATTGACATCCTAAAAATTCAATCACATACCCAAATAATCACATAAGCATGTTATCACATAAACACGTATTCTCTATACCTAAGTCTCTTACAAGGAAGACAAACCCATTGTGATACTAACCACTTCCCACGTACCCAAAGTATTCAAATCTGGTATGCTCTGATACCAAGTTGTAACGCCCCCAAAATAATACAAATAATTTAACTGATACAAGGAACAAATACAAAAGATTTGATATACTTTCATTGATTGGAGTTCAGATTACAAAAGATATTACACGCGTTATACATTCATAAATGTTCATCCTGAATCTACAGCATGTAATATTAGTAAAGTAAATAACAACAAAATAAATGCCCTACGGGCTTATATCTTTCCAAGGCATTTCTTGGTTACCACAAAAGGGAGTATAAGCTCCATACATATAAAGCCCTCGGCTTGAATTAGACATCTAAATATAAACACAAGATAGTAAAATAGAGCTCCCAGCTCCTGAGTCCTTCCAAGCTATGTCCTTGGAGGAGGCATGTCGCCTGAACCTGAAAATGGTGTCCTAAATAGGGTGAGCCAAAGCCTAGTAGAAACATTCTAACACAATATATGAAATTTAACTAAGATATAGGTGTCAGAAGGATATTCAATATTCTTGACGAACATACATTCTACACATAATTACCAAATACCGATATTCACATACCAATCCATTCTCGATTATTCATTTCAAGTCAACTCATTTCATTTCAATTCACAAGCCATATTTATAATTCTTCAAAATAACCCAACAGAGAGTATAGCTCCGTAGTTCTCAATTAACACAACCATCATATCAGTACTTCAACCTTGCCATTTTATGGAAATTTCGTTCGCGGGATCGACACCCATGTATACAAATGATTTCGGGACATTCACCCTAGAAAATCCGGCCAACTTAATTTCAATGGAATCCTTCTCCCATCTCCTCCCAAAACATGGAGTACATCCTTTTTCTCCTCCCAAACATGATACATATATAATGCATTTAGAGTACTGTCATATACAATGACCACCAATCACACATATTAAATGCCTTAACACATCGTCATTTTCAATGACTATCTATTTAAAAGATTAGTTTCAATTCACCTAATCCTCATGCAATTTCTACAACAATCATAGCTATCCTCCACCGATAGCCCAAAAATAGATATTTTTAAACAGATATATATATATAATCTATATATCAGATAATTTATCAAATTTTCATAGGTGAGTGATTGAACAAATCCAACTACACCATTCATTCATATATCCTCCAAATTTCAGATTTCCCATATCAATTTCATTATTTCTACACATTAATTAATTAACACAAATTAGGGCCAATTTTTCCATTTTTTTCAAATATCAAACACAAGGCTAAATTTCACCATTTTATCCCAAGTTATTCTCATATTCAAAACCCCATATTCATTTATAGAGCCTAACATAGAGATCCCTCTTTCAATTTTGAATCCAAACCCTAACTTTATCCAAATCCTCCCAAATCCCACCATTTATACAAAACAACAAATATCTATGCTAAAAACCATATTAAGGTGTAGAACATCCCTAGCTCAAGTGTAGAAGCTCAAAGGAGAAGAAGAAGAAGTTCAAAAGTGCCCAAACTCATTTTTACTCAGATCAAAGGGAAGCCCACAAGATGCTTTAACTCTTTATCAAAGGGAGTAGGGTAGAGAGATGCTTAGATTAAGGAGTATTTGTAGAGAGAGAGAGAGTGCCGGATTTGGGTCTCAAGAAGAATAGATCTGAAAAAGTGATGTAAAAAGTGCTTTTCGCAATCTGAAATACGCGTAGTCCGCTCGAGCGGAGATTTTGATGCTCGAGCGTCAGACACAAAGTTTTGTTCCTCTCGAGTGCAAAAGTCGCCTGCTCGAGTGTGGAGTACACACATCCAATAGTTAAGCAAACAACAGACAACTCGCTCGAGCGCAAGGAAGGCCGCTCTAGCTTGAAAAACACTCCTCCAGTACTTCTGCAAACGTGCCAAGTACTGAGAGTTTGCAACTTCCACTCGAGCGCAAGAAGGCCTGCTTGAGCGGAGGACCAAAATTCTGAGCAACTAAGTTTGGGAAAAGCAAGCAACTAACCTGTTCCAAAAGCAACCACAACAATTCAAATGCCCATTTCAAGATATACAAGGGAGGAAAGATGTAAACAACAATATGGAAACATTAAACCTGAGTCAGAAATACAACAAATGACGGGTTAAAATCGGGATCGCTATAATTCTGAAACTGTGCCAACATGATTAAAGTTTAAGCCTAAATGATGAATACGTAATTGTAGAGTCTTAATTTCGATGTACCCAAAAAAAAAAAAGTAATTGCAGAGTCTCCAATCAAATTCAGATTGAATCATGGAAATTTCTCCTCTAACCAAATATAGATGGAATCATGGAAATTTCACTAGTCAACAATTCGGCTCTCAATGTAAAGATGAGGTTCAGTCAGTGAACAAAACAAGTGTTGAAGATTGGTTTATGCTCCAAGTCAAGGAGTAGGCATCGAAATAACCGAGTCAAGGGTAGGTACAGAAATGAGGAAAATGAGATCCCACCATGTGCTGTCCAAAGCTTTCCGTTGAAACAGGAGAGTGAGCTGGCACTCTCCCTTTGTCTGTTCTCTCTCTCCATTTGTTGTGTATAAATGTAAGAAATGGTTCGGAAAAATGGTTTGGCAAAAATAGATTTTTCCTAAATTTTGATCTAATTTTTAGGTAGGACTCATGCGCCAAAGTTAGCGGGTCTATGTGGCAATGCTTTCTTTGCCGCATAACAATTCACATCGTATATTTGGTTACTCAAAACCATTATCGGGTGAATAGGAAATCGATGCCAAAATGAGCTCCATGAAAATAGTGTTTTGGTGAAGTTTCCATAAAGGATGGAGTTAAGATTTGTCCCACATTGCTTTGGTAGACAAACTTGGTGTGGGTTTATAAGTCTTGGGTTTGCATCTTCGGGAGAGCCCAAAGGATACCCAAGTTTTGTGGAAGGGTGAGGTTTTGGGCAAAGTGGACTGGACCCATTGGACTTAAAACAAACACATGTGCCGTTGTCCATCCAGGTAGGTTAGGCTATGCTTGGGCGCAAGTGCGTGGTGTGAGGTTGGGTTGGCCTTGCTTATCTTTTTTGAGCCAAAAATATTTGAATTTTGTTTTTTCTAAAATTAAATTTTTAAATTTTTACCGTTTGGAATTTGAATTTTGGTTTAAAATTCAAAATTAATTTCAAATTGATCCCAACGTTTCTGAACGTTGGCAGTTTGGTCCAATGCACCTATTCCTCCAAACCGAATAGGTTCTTCCCTGTTTAAATTCATCCTGAACAGGTTTTATTTGTTCAAATATGTCTGAACAGGTTTTAACATGTTCAACTTTGTCCCGAACATGTTTTATACCTGTTGAATTCTGTTCTTATTTGGATTTTGCAATCAATTTTTCCGTTCTTGCTTTTGTTATTGCTTTTTACATTTTGCTGCATTTATTTTCTGTGAGAAAGAGCATATACACAAAGTGTGTTCGTTGTGTGAACAGTTTGTAGTGCTACTACTGTTTGTTGTAGATCATTTCATCCTGAGAGATAGACGTCCATAATCTGTAAGCACCCTAGAGAGGACGAATTTGTCTTAAGGAGACAATGTAAAACATTGGACTTGATCATTGTTAAGAAAATATTTTCTGTAAGTATTTTTTTGTTCTTTTTTTGTTTCCTCCCTCCTACTCTATTTCCAATTTCTGTTTTGTTTTTGTAATTAAACAGATTCTGGAAAATCTTTGTTTTAAATTTATTTATTTATGTGTTCTGTTTTGTTGTTGAGTACACAAACAGAAAATTAAATTAATACAATGAAGATTGTCTAACAATAAATAGGGAGAGTAGGAGGGAGTTCTGTGGGGAAATTACTGTGTATAAGAGTGTGAGCAAGAGTTGAGTGAGATTACTGTCTTCACCTCCTCCATTGTTGTAATTTTATATCCTCTCTATATAGTGAAATTCGCTGTCCGTGAACGTAGGCGATTCACTAAACCATGTAAATATTTATATGTTCTTGTTTGGGTGCTTATGTGTGATTGTTATCTGACTCTTAGGCACGACAACAAACACTTTTTTATTTCTTACTTGTGTATCTACCGACCAAAATGAAGGTATAATATAAGATACTGTCAATGAATAAGTGTGTGAGTGTGATATTAGGCTTGATTGTAACATACATGACAAGATGAGACAACATAAATCAAATAATAAAAAAATTCAGTGCCGCTGGAAAGATCATAATACGCAACTTCTTTTTTATCGGCAACAAAAGAAATATTAATAGAATTAATAGAAAAGAAGAAAAGTACAAGAGCAAAGGAAAACAAGGAGCCCTTCACAGAAAGAAAAAACAAAATAAAAAACCAAAGTCTCATACTACATATCACATACTGCCATCATATCTCTAGAAATTAAAAGAAAAGAAAAGAAAAAAAGAAAAGAAAAAGAGGTGGAATCCCTCTCTGGTATTGAACTTCAAAAATTAAATGAACTACGAGGACCAAATTAAGGCTAAAGGGAGACGTATATGCAAATTATAAACCTCTATTTAATAAAATAATTATGGTACTACAAGGTGATACTATTATAAAAATCTTCATAATTCTAATTTCCAGTTGACAAAATTCTTGTTTAAATTACTACCAGTCTACAATAACTATATCAACTCAGCCTATAAGAGAGCATGAGACTGAGTTATGGCTTGCAAATATTATTTTGAGGAGGATTATAGCTGACAACAATAATTATGGTGGTGATGGTCAAGTTAGACATGGACTTGAAGACAATGGTTAACCTCAGTCACTTCACTAAACAGAAAAATTGTGCTGGATCTAATGTAATTCATTAATAAACAACATATTTTCCCTCAAGCTTTTCTTGTCTTTTCTTCGCATTGTTATTAAGAGCATCATACATCACATTAAACTCTTCACGTACCAATTCAGTGAGGCTTTGTAGCATTTATGTACCAATTGGGCTACAAGACACATGGTGCCCTCTAGTTATAGCAATTTGCGTGCAACTGTTAGTTGCAAATGATAAAGGTCATGCAATCGCGGGAAATAGAAAATAAAAACAGATGTAAGAAGAACATAAGATTGTTCAAAAAGTAAAGAATGCGTCTTGCAAACAAAGATCGTTTTCTAAATGATTGTAGAGTTATAAAGAAGCATTAAAACTAAAGCAGTAAACTGAAAAAAGATTCTAGATTGAGACCCAAATTCAGATATAGACTTTCAAAGAAGACAGATAGAGAGAGTAGATTTCCTACACACAAAAGACAACTTTCAGCTCCAATTCTTCTATTTTGCCTAAAATTTCAACACACTGAAAATTCATCAACAAATGAACCAAAAATAAAACAATTAATGATAATCACCAAAAATTAAAATTGGTTGATCTCTCATAACCTTTACATATCATTGGTCTTATAACATATTTATTTTGTTTAAGTTTGATCTCTTATAACCTTTACACATCATTAGCCTTATAACATGTTTATTTTGTTTAATTTTTTTGGTTGATTCCCTACTCTTCCTGTTTTATATAAATCTCACCCACCAAAAAAGAAAAAATCATGTGGTGCAGTGGGATTGCAGTTGGTGAGGGAAGGAGAAGTGGGTTGCCCAGACAGGCGAAGGGAGGGCAGAAGTCACCGATCAATTTTTTTATATCAGTGGAACAACATTTTTTTTGTTTTTGTTTTTGTTTTGGGAGCTCAATTGGGCACATGACATAATCTGAGCCATTGAATGAACAAAACGATGATGTAGTGCAATCCTGTCAACTGTACTCACCCTTGCTCTTGTAGCATCTCTAACGCAATTGTTATAGCCGCTACCATTATTATAATTGGGCCAAGAGAGCATTAGTTCATTTGCTATTTGAGCTACCAAATTTAACATGGCACACACAAATATAATTTTTTATAAATAAAAAGAAGAAAAAAAAACTATCATCATTTCACCCATTTCAGCATGGTTGCCAAATTTTGCAACTTTTAGAATTGTAAGGTGTCAAAATTTGACTATGACATACCATTTTGGCAATTCTAAGTTCTAGCTAACACCTTTTATGCTCTTGGATAAGGTGCAAAAGCAGCAACAATAGGACTTCTCACTACATGCTTGCCCTTAACCTCATTCCAGCTTAAATATCCATAATTCACAATAGAATCACTTTGTATTCTGACATCTCCAACTCCAGCATCAACCTCTATGGTCATGTTGAACTTGGCTGTGCTGTATTTTCTGTCAAAGCCTATTGTCGGCGGCTCCACAACCACTTTCATGCCCGATGGGACATTCACCACAGCACAGTAGACCGAGGAACTATTCACTACACTTGTCAACACCCTTTTAAAGGTGTAACTAGTAATGTTAGTGTTGTCGAGGATGATCATAAAAGACGGGTAGTTAAGATCAAGACTAGCTTGATCACAACTGAAATTTGATCTCTTGGTGATGATCTATATCTGTTGGTTTGTGTAGTTCATTCCACACAAGTAATTGATGTAGTCTTGAGCCTCCAGTTCATAAAGAAGTCCTAGGTCTATGGCTTTTACAGGATCAACGTGTCCTGACCCATAATCAAGAGGAGTCCCGGCTACTCTGGTGGTCATATTGATGATCGTGCTGTTTGCGTTGTCAATCACGTAAGCCGTGGTCATCAATGCTGATCTGATGGCAGCCGGACTCCAATCCCTGTGTACCGCTTTTAGTAGTGCTGATATACCGGCTACGTGGGGACATGCCATGGATGTGCCAGAGAGAAGTGCGAAGTCGCTAAGCAAATAGTCGTGGTAATCTCCAATCGGCTCAATTCCTCTGTTTGGTGCATATGTTGCTAAAATATTAACTCCATGAGCCAAAATATCAGGTTTCAGTATCCATGGCGATTTACGATCTGGTCTTCACGAAGAAAAATTTGCCACTATTGGGGTAGGTTTAGTACCCAAAACTGTCAGTTGAAACTTAATACTGACAGCTGTATTCTTCGCTTTGATTAGGTAGTCTTTGATTGAATTTTCGACTTCTTGGATCACTGCCACGTATGGATTGTTGAAATCACTTGGGTAGAGAAACATGGTGGAGTCGGTACTGAAGATAGCTTCTGCAGCTCCAGCTCTGTTTATTTCAAACATGTTAAATCCGAACGATTCACTAAAGTCGTAGAACATGTACTTCCTGGCAACATTTTTAGGGTCAAGAGAATAGTTGTCGCAGATTTCTTTGCTCCTATTTCCATGGCCAAAGTGTATGGGGACTCTAGAGACTAACAAGTCTAGTGGGTAGATAGATTTTCCACTAACGGTGAGGTCCCCGTAGTCACCAAGTGTCACTTCGGCAGCATAATCTTGATCAATGGTCCCCGCTTCAATGGTAGTGATCCATGGAGCTCCATTGAGGATGGTAAAACCATGAGGACCATGATTTCCGGCTGCCCATACCACAGTGATCCCCTTTTCCATGGTTGTAAAAGCTGCCACTGTAATTGGGTTTTGTTCAAAAGCAGTCTCCTTGAAACCCAACGACAATGACATGATATCGACACTATCAGCTATGGCTTGGTCCATACCGGCTATAGTGTCAGATGCAGCGGCTTCATATGTGTAGTTGAAGAAAATCACTTTGTACATGGCAAGCCGGGCCTTTGGTGCCATTCCAATCGCGGTTCCCTTGGCATAATTGAAGTAACTAGCATCCTGCACGGGGCTTCCGGCTGCCGTCGATGATGTATGGGTCCCGTGTCCATCATAATCCCTCGGAGAATCGTAGTTGTCCTTGTGGAGATGTTCAAGCCTGCTTCCTTCATCCCTTTACTGAATGAGCGTGCTCCGATGAGTTTTCAGTTACAGTTAAAAGAGTTAAAGTCTACAGAAGACTCGCAAGTACCGCGCCATCTCTCTGGCATGGGGGGCATTTCATCATCTCTGAAACTCTCACGCTTCGATGATCATATCATCCCCAAAATTGGCTGCGGGAAATAACCCAACATTTGGTTCCAGGTCGAGAAACTTTGGGATGTCTATAGTCTGAAACTTTCCAAAGGTTTCTGGGTACGTGGCAACGTGACCAGGCATTTTCTCCAGCTGATCAAGTTGGGACTGAGACAGCACTGCACTAAAGCCATCCAAGACATGGTTTTAGGTATAGAGAGGTGTTGGAAGAACACCATTCGGCGAAAACAGGGATGAGAAGGTTGACATATACAAACTATGATGATCTGGGAAAGGAGAAGGCATAGTTGATTTGTCCATGTGGATGATGTATGTCCTACGATCATCCGCAAAAACAGCTGCTGACATACCAACTAAAAGTAGGAAGAAACAAAAGAGCTTGATGATGAAGAAGTAAAATTAGAGAACAGAGGAAATAGAAAGAGAAAAATATCTATTTGATGTTTTGTTCATCACAGATCTATATGATCAAGTTTGTTATTTATACACAACATATCTAACTGATGTCTAACTAATATCTGACTAATATCTAACTAAATTGATATCACAAAATATCTAACTAATATCTAACTGTCATGGAGTTTGTTATAAAAGAATTAATATGATATAGCAGCAGCTCTATTGTCTTGTGATGCACCTGCAAGATCTGTTGAAACCTTTTTATATCTGTCTGCAGAACTAGCCTCAGCAGCAACCTTGGTAGACTGAGACTTGGCCTTGGCCTCTACTGCTATAGACACAGTAGAGTTATCAGCTCCCGCAAGCTGAAGGGTGAAGGACCAACCAAAAGCTTGGACTGTAAGAAGAGAAATCGAGCCACATGTAAGAATTTGGTAAATATATTAGCAAGTTGGTCAGAGAAAGAAACATGACGGATAAGCAACTGCTTAGCTGAAACCTGCTCGCGAACAAAATGAGAACCGATTTCTATATGCTTGGTCCGAGCATGAAAAACTGGATTAGAGGCCAAAGAGAGAGCAGATAAATTGTCACACCACAACACAGGTACAGAGGAAAGAAAGATAGGCATATGACGAAGAAGCATTTGAAGCCAAGACACCTCTGCACTGGATTGAGCCATAGACCTATATTCAGCTTCTGTGGAGGAGCAAGCCACTGTGGGTTGTTTCTTAGCAGCCCAAGACACCAAATTAGAGCCCAAAAAGATGCAAAAACCAGTAGTAGACCTTCTGTCAGTAGGACTGCCAGCCCAGTCAACATCTGAGAACACATGAACATCAAAAGAACTAGGAGAGAAGGATAAACCATGATGTAAAGTGCCCTTGACAAATCTGAGAATCCTTTTGACAACACCAAAATCCTCATGAGTGGGATTATGCATATGCTAACAGGCTTGGTTGACATCAAAAGCCAAATCAGGCCTTGTGATGGTTAAGTACTGAAGACCTCCAACAAGACTTCGATAGAGAGAAGGATTAGAGCAAGGAAGAGAAGAAAGAGGAGGAGAAGAAGAGGAAGCTTTAACAAAAAGAGGAGAAGAAACAGGTTTATAGTCGGACATGCCAGCTTTGTGAAGAAGAGTAGAAGCATAATGAGATTGTGATAAAAAAGTACCAGTAGAATGAGTGGAGACTGAGATGCCTAGGAAATAAGAGAGAGATCCCAATTCTTTAAGGGAAAAAGCTTTGTGTAACTGAGAAATGAGAGACTGAATATGAGAAGGAGAATTGCCTGTAACAAGAATATCATCAACATAGGCTAAGAGATATGTTATAGAAGAAGTAGAAGCTTGAACAAAGAGAGAGTGATCACAATGACTATTGACAAAACCCAAAGTAAGAAGAAATGAGGAAAAAGTTGAAAACCAAGCTCTTGGTGCTTGCTTTAGACCATAAAGAGCTTTGTTAAGCTTGCAAACATAAGTGGGAAATTGAGAGTCTTCAAACCCTGGAGGTTGAGCCATAAAAACATCCTCTTCAAGCTTGCCATGGAGATTAGACACATCAAGCTGTTGGATAGGCCAATTATGATGAAGAGCAATACACAAGAACATCCTGATGGTGGGCTGTCTAGCAATAGGACTAAAGGTATCCAAGAAATCGATTCCAGCCTCTTGATTGTAACCTTTGGCAACAAGCCTAGATTTGTATCTAGCAATATTGCCATTGGAGTCCTTTTAATGCGAAAGACCCATTTGCAACCCACCACATGTTGATGAGCTGGAGGAGGAACCAGTGTCCAGGTATGTTGATCTTGAAGAGCCTGAAACTCCTCTTGCATAGACTGAAACCAGTGAGGACTGTGAAGAGCAAGTTTGTAAGAGGTAGGTTCAGAAGTAAGAAGAGGAGCAGAAAGACAAGCAGATTTTGATCTAGTAATCATGGGATGAGAATTAAGAGAAGGTTGAGGAGGAGGTAGGATAGGAATAGTCAAATGAATACCAGGAGGAGAATGAGGAAGAGAAGAAGACAGATTAGCAGGTTCAGAAGATTCAGAAGCAAAAGAGCTAGCAGAGGAAGAACTGGCTGAAATCTGAGAAGGAGAAGAAGAAGAATCAGAAGAAGAATAGACAGAAGAAGAAGAACCCTAGAAAAAAGTTTTGGTAGCAGCCTTAGAAGAAAGGAGAGCTGGAGAAGTAGAAGAAGCAAAATGAAAAGAATGTTCATCAAACACAACATGTCTAGAAATATACACAGTGCCAGTGAGAGGATCCAAACACCTGTATCCTTTGTAACTAGAATGATAACCAAGAAACACACACTCTTTAGATCGAGGTTGAAGTTTGTGAGAGGTATAAGGCCTTAACCAGGGGTAACACTTGCAGCCAAAAACTTTGAGAAAAGCATAATCAGGAGATGTATGGAAAAGAAGTTCAAATGGACTAAGATGGCCTAGTTTATGACTGGTCATTCTATTAATCAAATAAGTTGCAGTAGCAAGAGCCTCAAACCAGTACTTGAGTGGTACAGAAGATTGATCAATCAAAGCAATAGCTGTTTCAATTAGGTGACGATGCTTTCTCTCAGCCACTCCATTTTGAGAAGGAGTGTAAGGACAACTCATTTGATGAACAAGACCAACCTGCTTCAGAAAATTCTGAAATGGACCACTAGTATATTCACCCCCACCAGCAGTTCAGAAAACTTGTAAAGAGGTAGAGAACTGCCTTTCAGCATAGGCCTTAAATTCAACAAACTTGGAAAACACTTCACTTTTATAGGATAGAGGATATAGCCAAGTAAAGTTACTAACGTCATCAATAAAGACAACATAGTAAGTATAAGAGGCATTAGTATGAGCAAATAGACCCCAAACATCAGAGTGAATTAAAGCAAGAGGTGCAGTGGTTTTATTATTTGACAGAACAAAAGGAAGTCTATGACTTTTTGACACACAACACTGATGACAAGAAGAATTACACTCTTTATGAGAGAATGAAAAACAACATTTATTTGCAATATTATGAAAAACAGCAGTAGAAGGATGCCCTAGTCTCTTATGCCAAAGATGAGCAAGAGAGCTAGTTCCAGAGAAAGCTTTGGGAAATTTGGAGGCATGAGACAGTAACTGATACAATCCATTGTGATGATGACCTCTACAAAGTACCTTGTTGCTGAGTTTGTCCTGAACAACAAAGGACTTATCATCAAATGTAACAGTACAATTATTATTAGAAGTAAGTTGATGCACAGACATCAGATTAGAAGAAATTTGAGGAACATGAAGCATATTATTAAGCTGAAAAGTAAAATTAGGTGTGGGCAATATACCAGTGCCAGAGTTGTGGATAGGAAGAGTGTTTCCATCTCCAATCAATACTTGATCCTGACCTTGATAAGGTTGATACAGATGCAGGTTACTCAAATCATTAGTAAGATGAGAGGTAGATCTGGAATCAACATACCAAGGAGTAGAGAAAGTAGAAGGCATAGAGGAAGCAACAGATTGAGCAGAAAAAGATCTAGGTGTTACAGAAGAAGGACCCATAGTGTATGATGGAAATACTGGTTGAAAATTTGTATTCATTTATGTCTACATTCCAAGGCTGAGTGATTGTTCTTGCCACAAACTTAACAAACCAAACCATAGCTTTGTGGTCTACCACCACCTCTTCT
Source organism: Camellia japonica (assembly GCA_030407325.1). Lineage (NCBI taxonomy): Eukaryota > Viridiplantae > Streptophyta > Magnoliopsida > Ericales > Theaceae > Camellia > Camellia japonica. The sequence continues at coordinate 166,193,859 of JAPPVO010000029.1, forward strand.
ACCTCCTCTGTAATTGGTGTATCTGCCTCCTCTAGGCTGAAAATTTTGACCACGACCACTTCTGTTATATGAATAATTTCGAGCAGAGTTGGCACTACCATAGACACTTTTTGATGATCCACCAGAAGAAGTAGATGAACTGTTTTGAGAACCAATAGTAGTAGCATTAAATGCTACTATGAGATCTGAAGAAGCTCCTTGCTTATGACTTTGTTCAACATGAATTGCTTCTGAACAGAGCAAAGCACACAACTCATTCATAGGTAGAATTTCAAATTTAGCATGTGTAGTTGTTTTGAAAGCATTGTACTCATCAGGTAGTCCATTAAGAACAAGAAGAATAAGATCTTCATCACAAATAGGAGATGAAGCTAGGGCTAGGTGATCAATAAGATCCTTGACTTCTTGAAGATATTCTTCCATTGATCTTGTTTTCTTGGAAACAGTACTCAATTTATTTTTGAGCTCACGAATATGAGAACATGAGAGAGATGTAAACTTCTTTTCGAGTGCAAACCATAAATCCTTACAGTGCTTCAAATGAAGTACTGAAGAGAGAATTGAAGATGTGAGTGTGGCTATTATATAGCTAAGAAGACATGAATCTGTAAGCTTCCATTTCAGAAATTCAGGATTAGCAACTGTTTGATTGTGTGCATCCAAGATTATAGCAGATGGACACAGATGATCCATCAAGAAATCCAAAAAGCTCAGTAGCTTCAAAGAAATTATGAATTTGTGTTTGCCAGATAGAATAATTTCTAGACTCAAGCTTTACTGTGATCAACGAATTTAGATTTGCAACCAGTAGAAGAACATTGGAAGGCAGTGAAGCCTTCTCAGATTGTATCGCCATTGTTACTCGTGAGAGCTCAGACTTTTTGCTCTGATAGCATGATGAAGAAGTAAAACTAGAGAACAGAGGAAATAGAAAGAGAAAAATATCTATTTGATGTTTTGTTCATCGCAGATCTATATGATCAAGTTTGTTATTTATACACAAAATATCTAACTGATATCTAACTAATATCTAACTGAATTGATATCACAAAATATCTAACTAACATCTAACTGTCTTGGAGTTTGTTATAAAAGAATTAATATGATGTAGCAGCAGCTCGATTGTCTTGTGATGCACCTGCAAGATCTGTTGAAACCTTTTTATATCTGTATGCAGAACTAGCCTCAGCAGCAACCTTGGTAGACTGAGACTTGGCCTTGGCCTCTGCTGCTGTAGACACAGTAGAGTTATCACTTGAAAAAGAAAGAGCAATCCATTGTTGGGGAACACTAAAAACAGGCAAATGAGATAGTTTAATCAGGACAGTGACAATAAGTTATATATATTGCTCTAGTAACTAAATTCGAAGTGATGAAACCAACAAAAAATCATAGAAAAAGCACTAGTGATTGGAGTTTCCATAATTACCCACCCAAAACTAAACATAGCAGTTTGCACCTCCATCTGTGCAGATCATTTTTGATATCGCACCACAAACCATGCTGAACACTGCATGATGGTACCAACAGAGTTCTACTATGCTAAGTGAATATATTCAAGATTTTGATTAAAAAAAAAAAAAACACAAAACCGAAATAGAGTAACAAATATATTAATAAGGACAAGATAAGGAAAGAAAAGACTTTGTCAGATTTCAATAAAGAAATGAAATAAAGAGGTTCCTTTTACAATCATATAACTAGGTGGTACACTAGCCGAGCCGAGCCGAGCTTTAGTATGTTTGGCTTGTTTATTAAGATTTTAACGAGCTCGAGCTCAATAAAAATTTAATGAACCGAGCTCGATCCGAGTTGGCTTAGACTTAACTCGAGCTCGAGCCTGTTCACGAGCCTTAACGAGTTCAAAAATTTATAAATTTATACTTGCGTATGAGACTAAAGTTACAAACTGATTTTGTCTCCAAAAGTTTTCGTCACCAAAGTAATCTGTGACAAAAAAATTTTGTCACCACGTTTGTCGCCTATACATTGTCGTTGAAAGTACACTACGCCAAAATTGGGCTTTAGCGGCAGTTTTTTACCGCCGTTAAAGATGTAAAACCGCTGTTAAAGCCTTTAACGACGGTAATTTTGGACCGCCGTTTATACTCGTGTCGGAAAAGGTACAACCGTCGTAAAAGGTAAATTACCGTTGTTAAAAGTCGCCCAAAAACGGCAATAATATAGGACCAAAAACGGCGGTTCTTTACCGCCGTAAATAGGTTCAAATTTTTAAAAAAGTAATTCTCTCTTCTTGCACCCCCCAGGTCTCGAACCCTTGACCTCTAATCCACGCACGCCAACCACTCCACCACAGCCACTCTATATGAAATATATTCCCTAAATAAATATTTAAACATTACTTTTGCTTTATTGTAGATGGTCATGTTCAATCTCTGGCTGCGCGTGGTCACCACTCGTCGGAGTTCCGCCGGAGCTCTGCCAGCAAAGACCGCTGTCATTAATGGCGGTAATGAGAGGGCTTTAGCGGCGGTTTCGTTACCGCTGTTAAAAGTGGGCTTTAGTGGCAGTTTTTTTAACGGCGGTTTCATTACCGTCGTTAAAGATACTTTAGCGGCGGTTTTTTTAACGGCGGTAACGAAACCGCCGTTAAAGATACGTTAACGGCGGTATTAACGGCAGTTTCATTACCGCCTTTAATAGTATCTTTAACGGTGGTAACGAAAACCGTCGTTTAAAAAACCACCGTTAATGCCCTGTTTTGGCGTAGTGGTACTTTGTGACGAAAAATAGTTTTGTCGCCTGTTTTTCATTTTTGGCGATGAAATTTTTCATCTCCAAACGTTACATTTTTCGTCCTCTATAACATCAATTTTGTCACTAGAATTAGATAATATTTTATTTTAATTGTTTTGACGACGAAATATTTCATCACCAAATAGGTTTTAGTAACGAAATTTTTTCTCACCAATGATATAGATTAAGGTGACAAAAAAATTCGTCACTAAAATGAGCACAAAAGATAATTCTTCAATGAAAAAAAATATTTTGTTACTAAATATTTCAATTTAGCAATGAAATATTCAGCAAATATGACGAAATTATTTGTTTGGTACTATATCATTAGTGACAAAATTATTCGTCATGTTTTTTGAAAACTAATAGCGACGTTTTTTATATCGTCGCTAATAATAAATATATTTTTTTAAAATGGGGGTACTATTTTCAAATTAAAATTTTTCTTTTCACTAAAAATTCCCTGCACATTTCAATAACCTGTTCAATAAAATATCTATTACAAATCAATACAAAAATCTGTTCATTTTCATAAACATCATAATCGAATTTCAGCACAATATCCACAAAAATACAATATCAACTGCATGCGGATTACCAAATATGTCTCCTAATATCCACAAAAAATATGTCTACTAATATCCACAAAAATACAATATCAACCGCATGCGGATTACCAAACATGTCTCCTAATATCCACAAAAAACATGTCTACTAATATCAACAAAAATATAATATCAAGTGTGGATTACCAAACATATCCTGTAATTATGAGAACCCGAATATAAAAATTAAGTAAATAATTAAATAATAATAATATTACAATCTCAAATATTTTGGTGGTGAATCCTAAAGTGCAAATTAAATATTATTGGAGGATTTTTTAATTAATTTTAAACCTAAAATAATTTATAGTGAAAGTTTTTAATTTAGAAGCAATATTTTTTATTAAAAAAAAAAAATAGAGAAGAGGGTGTGACTTGAACTCTAGACCACAAAATTAATAAATAAGGCTCTTACCATTTGAGTTGCATATACTTATATATGCATTTTGTATATTATTTATATATTTGACCTACACACGCTTTAGCTGTATTCAACCACTAGTATTAAATAAAATATACACAAAACCCTACCTTCTTATTTATTCTTCGCAGCCACCGTAAGGGAAGGAGAGAGAGAGAGAGAGAGAGAGAGAAGAGGTTACTTGCGAAGGAGATTGAAGGAAGGACCAAGTAAGTATTTTATACATATTTACGTATGCTATTGTTTCTTTTAGGTAAGGCTATGGTGTAGTCATTTAATTGCTGAGATCATTGTCTTGTGAGGATGAAGGATGGTGGGGTGAAAAATTAAAGGTTGGTGATGGGAGGTTTTGGGTATAGCTGATTTCTTTTGAAAGCAAGAAGTGGATATTGTGGATGTAACTATGGTGCTGGGTATATATTTTGGGGCTGCAAATATTAGTGCAAGAGTGACCCATAATAATAGTTTAGTCTTGGCTTACCTTTTGTACTATAACAATCTCTGTGCATTATTTCGTTTTAAAGAAATCTGAAAGCAAATTAAGGAGCAGAACTTGTGCTTAAATGGTGGGTGGATATCTTTAGAATTCTGCACATAATCACAAACTTTAAAAATCAAGGAACCATATCAAACGAATGAATTTTGAATTGAAATTTTTATAGTAGATTAATTACATATTGAATTTCATATCTGAATTTTCTCATAAGTTTTGGGAGTCAAAATCCATATAAACGGATGCGTTCAAATCTGTCCAGAAAACTGATTTAAAACAGTAAGTTCGGAAGCATCGTTCTCTTTGGGTATAGATCTGAAAATTATCAAATTAGTGTCATTAGAACCGGTTACAAGTCTAGTTTCGTACATTTTTGGCCTTGCATTGATTGCTCATGTATACTAAGAGAACCATTAATTTCTTTAAAGTGGTGCAGAAAACAACCTATTTAGATATAATTAATTGTAGATAATTATTTTGATAAGAAAATCAAGTAAAACCAATTGGGTTTGAAACTTAGGATATATTAGTTGATATCTGGAGGGTTTTTGAATTTTTCGAACAGCATGGAGTGAGTTTTTAATTTTCAAAGTTAGAGAATAGATTGGGAAAACTTGTTTAAAACTCTGTTTTATCTTAAAGTCACTTTTAATTAAGTTTCGATCGGAACCCATGTCTTGGGTGATTTTAGACCTTGAAGAACATGAACTTAGGTAATATTTAAGAGTAACGGTGAGTTGGGTTGAGCCGTGTTAGAGCACTTTATTTTGGGGTACTTAGTTTATTGTTCTCTTTAGTATTTTTAAATTAGTAGTGACGTGTAGTCTTCATACTTGGTTCAGGGCACTAGTTAGACTTTTATACTCTATTCGAGGATTACATTATTTCGTTTCTAGGTGAGTAGTTTCATGTTACATATTTTTATAAATGTTCCTCTACCCTGAACTGTTGGAAAATTAAATTGTTGTTTCAGGACTAAACTGTTTTGGTAAATTATTATATTATCACTGGAATTAAATTATTTCTGAAACATGTGTGAACTTGGCATACTGTAAACTATTTGTTTTGGTCTCATGTTTATAATGGTGAACCACCATGTTTTGTGAAACTGATGTGTATTGATTATTGGGACCACCTTTGTATTTTAGTCTAGGGAAATTATTCCACTGTGTGTGGTGACTCTGGCTACTAGGGAACAGATCCGGGTTAGGCCGTGATGACTCTAGTGCTCAACGGGTTGCCACCCTGAGGATGACTCTTAGTTCGGCATTGGATCCAACGGGGCATATAGCCTTGAGAACTGTGTGGCATGTTACTTATTATTTCTTGGTACCTAGAAAATTATTGGTGTTCATGTTGTAATCTGTTTTAAGTGGAAAATGTCATTTATCATGTTTTTGAGAGACATGAGTATTTTAACTGTTGAACTGTGGAACCTTTTTTTTGAAACAAATTGTCTTTACCAAACTGTATGCCAATCTAGTTTCTGTGATATATATCTTATTTTGGAATTGAACCCTGTTTTCAAAACTGTATTTACTATCCATGTTGCTACTCACTGAGCTATCAGCTGACTTAGTTGTTTATCATTTCCAAGTGTTAGAAGGACTTAGAGTGGACTTGTGGCGTAGTGGGGACTCAATTGCATGGACCTCTAGGACATTCATTTATTTTGTTTTAGATTGTTATGTCAAGTTTGTGCATATTTCTTTTTATTTTTTTATTGAGGTTCATTTAGGATTATTTTGATATGTGGGCTGTTTATATCCCATAAGTTTAAATGGTATTGATTACGATTGGTTTTGCCGTTTATACTTGTGGCATGTCTCTGGATTGAGTTTCAGTTATTTTTTTATTGGACTATTGTATAGTTGTTCAATGTGATTATGGATTCATGTTTAAGGCTTATATGTGCCTTGGGCTTAGTCCCAGTGGGCCACGGTTGGTCATGTCTGGATTTGGGGTGTGACAGTAATACTAACAAAAATATAAAATTTACAACGCAACCAAAATATATGTAAGGTAATATGAACAAAAACACAAAATGAGCTAGCTTCTGCTCTCCAAATTACGAAACATGTCCATATCTAATCTCAAATCTGCAACAAAATGACAAAAAAAAGAAAAAGAAAAAAAAAGAGATCGCAAGTTAGACAATTGTTATCTTATCAATTAAATATACAATTTAACATGCATTTTTCGACTTAGTTTTCAAATCGGGAGTCCCGTGCTAGTTCCATAGGTTTTCACAACTTACATTGGTCTCTCCTGAGGTGTTTGAGGTGTTCCCTGGGCCTTCTTGTGCCTGTTACACGATTTTGGCCCCCGATGGCCTATTTACAAGCTTAAGTGTTGGAAAAATTCATTTTTGGATTTAGTTTTCAAACTGGAAGTCCTGTGCTAGTTCTGTAAGTTTACACAAGTTACAATGGTCTCTTCCGAGGTGTTTGAGGTGCTCTCCGGGCCTTCTCATGGTTGTTTAACGATTTTGGCCTCCGATGGCCTATTTTCAAGCTTAAGAGTTGGAAAAATGCCTTTTTTGACTTAGTTTTCAAACCGGGAGTCTGGTACTAGTTCCGTAAGTTTCCACAACTTACATTGGTCCCTCCCGAGGTGTTTGAGGTGTTCCCCTGGCCTTCTCGTGACGGTTACACGATTTTGGCCCCCGATGGCCTATTTTCAAGCTTAAGTGTGAGAAAAGTGTATTTTTTGACTTAGTTTTCAAACCGGGAGTCCCGTGCTAGTTTCGTAAGTTTTCACAAATTACATTGGTCCCTCCCAAGGTGTTAGAGATGTTCCCCGGGTCTTGTCGTGACTGTTACATGATTTTTGCCCCCAATTACCTATTTTCAAACTTAAGTGTTAGAAAAGTGCTTTTTTGACTTAGTTTTCAAACCGGGAGTCCCGTACTAGTTCCGTAAGTTTTCACAACTTACATTGGTCCCTCTCAAGGTGTTTGAGGTGTTCCTTGGGCCTTCTCGTGACTGTTACATGATTTTGGCCCCCGATGGCCTATTTTCAAGCTTAAGTGTGAAAAAAATGCATTTTTTGACTTAGTTTTCAAACTGGGAGTCTCGTGCTAGTTTCGTAAATTTCTCGAGGTGTTTGAGGTGTTCCCCGGGCCTTCTCGTGACTGTTACATGATTTTGGCCCCTGATGACATATTTTCAGGCTTAAGGATTCGAAAAGTGCCTTTTTCGACTTAGTTTTCAAACCGGAAGTCCCGAGCTAGTTCTGTAAGTTTCCACAACTTACATTGGTCCCTCCCGAGGTGTTTGAGGTGTTCCCCAGGCCTTCTTGTGATTGGTACACGATTTTGGCCCTCGATGGCCTATTTTCAAGCTTAAGTGTTCGAAAAGTGCATTTTTTAACTTAGTTTTAAACCGGAAGTCCTGTGCTAGTTCCGTAAGTTTCTGCAACTTACATTTGTCCCTCCCGAGGTGTTTGAGGTGTTCCTCGGGCCTTCTCGTGACGGTTACATGATTTTGGTCCCCAATGGCCTATTTTCAAGCTTAAGTGTGAAAAAGTGCCTTTTTCAACTTAGTTCTGAAACCGAAAGTCCCGTGCTAGTTCTGTAAGTTTCCACAACTTACATAGGAGCTCCCGAGGTGTTTGAGGTGTTCCATGGGCCTTTTCGTGACTGTTACACGATTTTGGCCCCCGATGGCCTATTTTCAAGCTTAAGTGTAAGAAAAGTGCATTTTTTGACTTAGTTTTCAAACCAGGAGTCTCGTGCTAGTTCCGTAAATTTTTACAAATTACATTGGTCCCTCCTGAGGTATTGGAGGTAATCCCCATGCCTTGTCGTGACTGTTACACAATTTTGGCTCCTGATGGCCTATTTTTAAGCTTAAGTATTAGAAAAGTGCCTTTTTTGACTTAGTTTTCAAACCGAGAGTCCCTATGCTAGTTCTGTAAGTTTCCACAACTTACATTGGACCATCTCGAGGTGTTTGAGGTATTCTTCGGGCCTTCTCGTGACTGTTACACGATTTTAGCCCCCCGATGGCCTATTTTCAAGCTTAAGTGTGAAAAAAGTACATTTTTTGACTTAGTTTTCATATTTGCTTCTCTCTCTCTCTCTCTAACAATCAAATTCAAAATCTAAACACACATTTAATTTGTAATCACCTTTAACCATTACAACTTTCTTTCTATATTTCTATGATTTAGTTATCAAAATTTTTTAACAGCAATGTGGCACTCCTATACTTTTCTTACTTTTTAGATGAAATTAGCTACCCTAATAAGGAGGAAGTGATAAAACAGCATTAAGAAATGGAAGGTTGAAATGAAGTTCAATGGCTCAGTAAAAAGAAAACAAAATGGAATTTACCTCATATCTTTTGACTTTGGAATATAATGTACTAAATGCTCTAGAGAGTAAGGGAAAAAAAGGCTATATGAATTTCCAGAGAGATCCTTTTGTAAGCAACATTGAAGGATGAAACTGTAGATTAGTTGTTTCATGCAAAACAAGAGCAAAGAGCAAGACAGGAACAAACCCGACAAAAGGTAGGTCCACTCTATAGTCATATAGGACTTGCACATTGTTCCGAGGAGCTTTAGACTTGTGGTAATGATCATCACTTTCACAACAAAACAAATAGATCAATTAGACGAACAAATACTTTTGTATGTTATTTAATAGTGACGAGATGCCAAACATTTACAAGTCAACAGCACATATTGAAAGCCGATATTTGCAAAAAGGTTGTTGAAGATACAAGCAATGGAGATCAAATCCATCGAGATAAACTATCAAAATGAAATAGAACCACCCAAAAAACTAAAGATTTTGCAATAATATAAATGAAATCTCAAACAATATAAGATTAAAGGTGATACTGAAAGAGATATTGAAACATTTTCATCAGAATTTTTCATTTTATTTTTCTTACAGTGTAACAAGTGCCAAATAATCCTATACACACAAAGTGATTATCAAATTTCTTCCTAGTCTCTTAATTCCCACCCCTCCCAACTCTTTGTAGGGAGTTGATGCAATGTTCCTCGTGATGAAAACATGAAATTTTTTCTTTTCTCATATTGCATTTGTTTGTACAAGCTTCCAAGAGATTCTGTATCATTTCTGTAAGTTGTAAATTGAACAATAAACAACTTTGTATATTAGGATTTCAAAAAAGTCGACAATGAAATAGCAATGTATACACTCACGAAATGAAAAATGCTTTAAAAAAGTTTTCATTTAACTTTTGGAAAGGAAACCTAATTGAAACACCACTGGAAAGGTTGTAGATAGTTTGATTAGCAATTAAGGAAGCAAACAAGCTATTTTCACAAAGTCGATGACTCAAATACTACAATGTCAAGGCAGAGAAATTTCTACACAAGAATCTTTAAGGAATCAGCACATAAGAGAAAAGAAAAAGTTTGAATTGAACATGCTCAATTAAGAAATTCTCAAGGCAGAACCTTTATTTTGAGTATGTAAATTCTACAAGTTCATTTGTCTTCCAAAGACACAAATTTCAGAAATTATAGACAATGTATGACCAAAATGAAATCCAGGGAAATAATCTTAATATCATTAGCTTCCAAGCAATGGACATAAAGATACGCTAAATTCTAGTTGTTGTCAAGACAAAAAGGCCAATTTACAAACCTGAACCTCACAGGGAAGCTATATCCTTTTGCTGGGATGGGAATGTTGGTTAACATCTCTTTGGGAGCATCAATAAACACAATAGTCCCTTTCAACACTGTAGCTGCTGTTTGCAGTTTCAAACTTGAATTTTTAAAGATCACTAGTTGAAGAAATGATTTCCAGACAAGGTAAATCAACACCATTATATTCAAGCCAGTCAAATCATGATAAAAAGTACAGAGACAAGAAATCAATTAAAATAGTTTACTAAAAATCTAGAACAGCAAAGGGAAAAATATTCTGCTCAATACCTCGAGTAGTACCTTCCCTAATGGCTTCAGCTTTTCCAGACATCATGTCCACATATATAACACTTTCATTGGCACTCAACCAACGGCCAAACACTTGATCATTTAATCCTACCATAAAAACGAAAATGGAAAAGTAACAATTACCTAAAAGCTCCACTTTGTCTTCAGAAACAAAAAAATTGGCATTTAAATTATTCATCAATTTCAGACTAAGATTTCCACTTGACAGATACAATTAGTATGGCTTTTTAAACATTAATTCAATGTTGTCTTTTAGATCTAGATTTCCGAAATGGATTTGTGAGTTTTAGTTGTGACCAACTGAAAATTAATGTAAAATTTTATCATATACCAACCTTCTACACTGAAGTTGAGCTGACTTCCAAGGTGGAGGACTAGATTTTGAGGGTATAAATCAGAACCAACTGAAATCTGAAGGAATTCACAATTTAACAGTGATTTTAAATTGCAAAGATAACTACATAAAAAGTACCAGAAAAGGATTGCACTGAAAGTAGAATAAAAAAAATAAAAAAATTGAGGGCTTATTTAAACATAATCTAGAATTATTATGAACCCACTGAACTCATTGAAACAGAGAGAAAATTAAGCTCACATGCAGCCCAAACTAAAATTATCCATGTAAAACAATCTCAGAAACAGAGAATTGAGTTATTCAAAAATAAATTTCGTAGAAGGTTTTAATTTATAATTGCAACAAATAACTATATCAGCCATTAGATCTGGCTTCAGCATTCACTTATAAAATTCCAAACCTCTATTGCTTGCTGCTTGTGTCATCTAGCACAAACGGAAGCCTCTCCTTACACATTCAACTGTGTTGTCCTCAACAATATCCTAGTTCTAGACATCTAGTGTCTGGTGCTAATCTTGCACCACTATGCAGGTGTCTGCAAACAATCAAAAATGTCAAATGCATGTATGGGGGCATACATGTGTGTGCATGTGTATGGTGAATGAGCAAAAATGCTATAAAGAGAAAAGGGTTTTTAAGTAAAAATGACTGGACTAGTGTTTTGAATAAATTCTATTACTGCAGTTTATAGAGGTAAACTATTTTTAGGACACAATCATGCAAAAGTAAACATTTTCCTGTAGTTTTCTTGTACAATTTCAACACTCTAATATCCTATGAAAGAAAAGAATATCTGCTTTTAAAGGTACATATTTCCAGGATTTGAAGAGGGTCAGCCGTTACCATAATGTAGTCTGACTTCTGTAGATTACTGTTGAATGATACTCGCATAAGAGCTCTACCATGTCGCACTGCCTTCAATTAGGAATAAGAATACAGGAGTAAGAGTTATGCTATGGCCAGGCAAAAGATGGTTAGAAACATAGCTAAGACTATGCATGTGCAATATATTTATGTGCAGAAGATGAGAGTGTCCACATGAAAATATTCTGACCAAACAGAAACATAAAAACAATAGACATCAACAAACCTTAAGTTGGATATTCCCATTGCCATCACTCACTACAACAAAAAAGGTCTTTAGTGACAAACTCATTTTGTCCCGGGGCCTTCTCGTGCCTATTTTCAGACTTAAGTTGGATATTCCCATTGCCAAAAAAGATCATTAAAAAATCAACAAAAATCACCACATGCCTACACATCTTTAATATTTTTTTTTGTTTAAAAGAAATCAACAAAAAGAGAAATTTAATTCAATTGTAAAGATTTCACAACTTATTCTTATAACCTTATACACCAGCCAATTATATAAGATTTTATTAATCCCTACTCAAATAGAAATGGATTTGTGTTGGCGACCAAGTGTAATGATCTTGCACAGAGTCTACAGAGAGACATAACTCCAACCATCAAGAAGACAAAACAAGATATTGCAATGCAAATTACCGTGCTACCAGGTCCTATTTCACAAGTAGTAAGAAGCAGAATACTTAATTCATAAGTTATGTAGTCTCTCCCACCAAGAAATAATAATAACCGGAAGCCCAATTCCTTCATCCAGTAGTCATTTTGACACAGGAAATAATTTTCAACCAACCCAGATATGCATATCTTTCTGCCATCTTCAGCATTTCACAAATGGAATATAGGGAACAAAACCAATTGACAGCAATACATGTATATTTATATGCAACCACAAGGATTTGCAAATAACCACTTAAGCTCTCTATAGAATTGAGCAGTTAAAATTACTACATAAGAAAAAATGTCTGCAGAAATCTGCTTCAATAAGGAATGAAGATGATGTCTACTTCACCTATGAAATAACAATTTCTAAAGAGTAAGAAAATTATTATAGCTAGAATCTAATTCAATAACAGACACAAGCATTATGTATCAAAGCTAGATGTAGAAATTGATGATAAAAAACACTAAATATAAAGAGGGAAACAAGAGATTCAGAAAGGGGAAAATAGACCACTTCAACCAAACCCATTTTTTGCAATCAACACCAAATTAAATTGAACAAATCATAACAACCCTAGAGCAAGATTCAGAAAGGGGGACAGAGAGGGAGAGAGAGTGACCGAGGTAGACAGAGCAAGAAACAGAGAGAAATATAGACCGTGAGTGAGAAAGAAACAGACCGAGAATGAGAGAGTACCTGTGAGGATGCGACGGTGGCGGTGGCAAGCGGCGGTTGCCGTGGCGAGCAGCGTTTTTGATGGCGAGTGGCATTGGTGGTTTGCGCTGAGGTGAGGTGAGGTGATGTAGGGTGAGGTTTGGTGGTTGAATATCTGTATGAGAAGAAGAACCGATCAATGTATCTGATTCTATAGGCGCCAATTTATTAATTTCCCTCTAAAATATTTAGTAACTAAATTATTTATTGGTGACAAAATTATTTCCTCATCAAAGATAAAAATATTGGCCATAAAAATAGTTGTCACTAAATGATATTATATTTTTATTATTGGTGACGAAAATATATTCGTCATTAATAATTTTATAATTGGTAACCAATTTTTTCCTCACAAAAAGTCTTAAAATTTTGGTACCCTCTGAAAAAATTACCGAGAAAATCTTTGGTGGCAAAAAATATAAATGATGACGAAAAATAATTTCGTCACCTAATTTTTTTTTATTATGTATTTAGATTGGTGATGAAATTTTATTTTTGTCTCTAAAAATGGTACATTTGGACACAATATTATTTTCGTCATTAAAAGGTACATATTTCGTGACAAAATTTATTTCCATCATTAGTTTTCGTCTCTAAAGACTATTTTTGTTGTAGTAAATGTATTATTTATAGTTAACTATTATTTATATTTATATTTTCAAATAGATAAATAACATATTTATCTTATTTTTATACATATTTTTACATTATTTAATATATAAATAATAAATATTAAACGAGTTAGCTAACGAGTTGAACTCATGAGCCGAACTTTAGAATGTTTAGGCTTGTTTATTAAAAATTTAACGAGCTCGAACTCGAAGGCAAAAAAAAAAATTTAACGAATCGATTTTGAATGAGCCGAGCTCAAGCCTATTCACAAACGGATCTGTTCATTTGCAGTGCTATTTTAAGACAATAAGAAAACAAGAGGATGATAAAAAGAAGGCACTTCTCATTGGAAGGGGACCGACTCAAAATATACTGAGTGACTTCCTTGGCCCTCTCCCTCTTCTTGAAACTACCGTTCCCTTTGTTTCAACGGAAAACACCTTCTAAGAAAAAATATTTCTATCGTAAACAATTTGATTAGGGGTGGAGCCAGGGATTTTGTTTGGGAGAGGCCAATATATATATATATATATAATATTGAGTTAGTTTTGGTACATTTGCAATTGAATATAACTTCTTATATAAGCATTGTGAAAGAAGTATTTCATGAAAAAATTATATAAATCTAAAATATTTTTTAAAATTTTAAAATTTTTGACCTATTAGATCTAAGAATACAATTGGTTAAACCACTATTTAAAGCTATTTATTGATTAATATAATTTAGTATACAAGAAGTACAAAATGCTTAAGATCTCTAAAACATGACCTTTAAACTTACACTGAATAAGATTGAATGTGACATGTCAGTTGATTATTAGAAGTCAATCAGCTAAGATTCAACTCCTGTTATGTTATTGTGAATGAATTTAGGGGTGAAATTTTAGGTTGTCTAGCATTGCTCATAAAAAGATATACATACTATTTTATTTTAATTAAAAGAATAAATAATATGTACCTTTTGCATTAATAAAATTAACTCGATAAAATTGATACTATTATTTAAAATAAAAAATTATTAGGAATCATTTTCATTATACATTGATTTGAGTAAAGCTTTGGAGCTTGAATTTTTTGAGCCCCGAATGGCCTGAATTTTTCTCTCCTCTCCATCTCTCTCGCAGAGCCACCCTTCAACCTCCTCTTCTTCCTCCAGATCTGTTTTTTCAGAACCCATGTACAAATGAACAACTCTCCAAAACAAAGATATAAATTGAAGAAAGAAATAAAAAAAAATCAGAGAAAATAAAGATAGAAATTGAAGAAACCAGATCCTCCGGCACAGTTTCTAACACCAAGGCAACCATGGTTTCCTCACCATCTACTCTCCATGGCTTCCTCACCATGGCTTCAAGTTTAGGTAGGCAATGAATCTGGATTGATTTATGTTGTTTGTTAGTGTTAATTGAATAACCCATGTTGGGTTTGCTTCAATTTCGTGGTGAATTTGGTAGTTTTTAGAGAGAGAAAGTAGAGGAAGAAGAAGAGGAAGTTGAAGAAAAGCTTTAATTTTGTGATGGGTTTGATAGTTTTTAGAGAGAGAAAGTGGGTTTGCTTCAATTTTGTGGTGGGTTTGGTAGTTTTTAGAGAGAGAAAGTACAGGAAGAAGAAGAGGAAGGAGGTTTTGGTTAGGAGGTTCTCTGTTTGTTAGATATTGGTTCTCAAATGTTTGAGACAGAAAAGAGAGGAGGAAATGAAGGAAAAAGAAGAAGGGGAAAAAGAAAAAAAAAAAACAAAAACAAAAACAAAAACAAAAACAAAAACAAAAACAAAAACAAAAACAAAAACGATGTTGTTTTTGCCTACTCGAGCCATTCGGGGGAAACACATTTGAGCTACCTAGCAAAACTCATATAATGAAATAAAAAGTTAGTAAAATAATTTTATAAAATTAAAAACTCATCCCATTATATATTTTATAAATATTCAAAAATAAAAAAGTAATAATAAATTGTAAAAAATCAAAAGGGGCCAAGACCCCTTCCGCCCCTACACAGTTTCGCCCCTGATTTTGATTGAGAATCTTTGTTATCAACCACATCAAACTTGAGAGGGAGATTTCATAATCTGGCTTTGGCTCGTGGTAATGGCCGGGCAAATTGGGCCAGGCAAGTTTGGGTCGAGCTGGGTTGGGCTAATCCGGTGGTAGTGCGCTCAGTCAAGGCCCAGGTCCGATTTGGCCCGGGTAATTTCGGACTGCAGGCCCGGTTCACTTTATTTGCTCGCTAAGTTAGGTGGGTCAGATCCTCCGCAGACCAATCCAACCGAGCAGGAGCTCGGTCATAGCGGAGGGCAGCTGAGCCGTAATGGAAGTAATGCATGTCATAACGGAGCTCAGTCATAACGGAGGGCGGCCGAGCTCGGTCATAATAGAGCTTGGTTCAGAGCATTGCATGTCTCGGAAGTAGTGAGGTCGTAGAAAGAGGGGGCGGCGTCGGGTTGTCCGTTCGCACCAATGCCGTTTGGCGGTTTGGTTAGGTGGTGTTTAGCTGTATTTGCGCTGACACGTGGGAAAGTGGGATAGGAGAGCAGGTCCACGCGTCAAAAGGCGAATGGACGCAGAGGCACGCGCAGAAGGTATATAAGCGTGACTGCGCCCCCATACTGAGGTATGGAACATCCTCTAGTGAGAGCTAAACTACCACATTGTCTCTTCTCCTTTCTGTCTCTCTCTCTCTCTCTAAGTGTGTGCTGACTTGACCGTCGGAGGGATTTTCTGGTAGCACACCATCGGGTAGCTTACCTTAGTTGTGTTCTTAGGTCGATTGGAGGAAGGCGCAGCTTGGACATGAGGTGTACGGATAACGTCGGACATTTGGCTCCTCGTACAATTGGCGCCGTCTGTGGGAAGCTCAACAGACATAACCTTGTCCTTTAAGCTCATCCGATCATCTTTCACGGTGAACAATGATGAAGTACCATTGTTCTCCATCGACGACATTACCCCAGAGTCAGTTTGGCGGAGAGACGAACTTCCCGCCGTTCCGAACATGGCGGACCTGGAGACCTCACCAGCAGGACTCCCCAGAGATGCGCGAGATAAGCGCACCAGAAGCACTGATCATTCACAGAGCCTAGACGGGCACTGGCGGAGAAGAGAGTCGTACGCTCAACGCCTGGAGCACAAGTTGAGGGACCAAGATGCTGTCATCTGGAGAATGGTGGCAGAGATGGAAGCTCTCAAGTGACAAGTCAAAGGGAAGGGTGTTGCTGGAGTGGGTGACCACAGTGAGCGCACCCAACCCCGCCGCTCAGGCAGCCAGAAATAGCGACACACCCCCTCTCTCTTCATCACCAGAAGCTACGGGGTTGGAGACTTTGACCCGCTGACAGAGAAGTCATGCGCGCAAGATAGTGTAGATACCTTATTTTTGACTGTTCTTAAGCCTTGGGCGCCACTAACTGCTTACTTGGTGATGAAAGTTGTGCAGTGCAAATGTTCGATTTCCTTAGCAAGGAGAGCGTCAAATCCATACCTCACAACCCTTTTTGGACCAAAACTATTTTGACCAAAGATTTTAGACCTTAAAACCCTCTCTGTCAAAATATCTTTGAAAAAGAGTTCCTACGATGTTCCGAGGCTCGCATTTCGTTAAATGTTGTGCTTTTCGGTAAACCGAGCAAGGACAAAGTGGAAATGAATGAAAGAGAGGTGACCTCTTTGAAAAATCTTTCAAAACACCTTATTTAGGGATTTGGAGTTGAAGAAAAGAGGAGAGGAGGGAAGAAAACTAGCTGAGGAGCAGTTAGGCATCAATCTGTGAGGGCCAAAATTGAGCAGTCTGCACTAAAAGAGGAATATCTTTTTTCACACTTGGAATTTTGATGTGAGGCTTCCACCATTGGAAAGCTTACTTCCGGGGCTTCAATTTAGATATAAGAATGACCTGAAAAGGAGTCCAGATGAAGGAGATATGCCCATTTAAAGTTGGACCTGGAAGGCAGATTTTTGCTGTCAGCCACTTTAAGTGGCCGGTCGGCCATAAAAGTGGGTTGTCGGCCCAAAAAGTGGCCGGTCGGCCACTAATGTCCAAAACTCATATATTTTTGCAGATATTTCTCCTCCAGCTGTTTTCACAATGCTCCAATTGTCCATTTTCAGATATTTCGACCAAAGCTCTTGTTTTTGCTATATATAAAGGCATATCTCTTGTTTTGAGGGGTTAGCAATTTTAGGAGCCTCTCTCTCTAAAAATCTTCTCTCTCTAGAAAATTTAGGAGCTAAATTTCACTCTCTCTCTAGAATTCTCTCTCTCTCTCTCTCTCTTTCTATTGTGCTTGAAAGTAAGTTTTCTTCCCATATTTGCATACAACCTCTTGATCAAATATCCCTATCTTGGAGCTGAGGTTCCTTAAGGCTTGTTTGGAGTTCCTAAAGTTGGTTTTGGCTCAGAAATTGTGCTGTAGTTGCTGTGCTTCAAGGGTAAGGCCTTACCCTCTTTAAAGCTTTGTTTTAGTTACTCATTTGGCTACCTTTGCATGCTAGTTTTAGGCTGGTTTTAACTTCTAAAAAACTCTGCTTTTATGATTAAAATAGTGGTTTGAAGTTTGATTTGGAGTTAGGGGTGGTTCACCCTCTTTTGTAGCTTGTTTGCTAAGTATTGTGCCATCTTTTAAAGCCTTTGAAACAACATTTTCTCGGCCTTTTAACCACTGAATTCTAGAGGAATTTCAGTGGCAAAAAGTTTGTTTTGAGGTCCAAAATAGGAGGGGATGGCCTCCCCTCCTTGTATCTTGTTTGCATGTATAGATGGCCTAACATTTGAGCATGCTTCTCTACCTTTTTGTAGCTTAGTTCAAGCATGTTTTTGGCTTTGTTTTGACATGCTTCAACTCTGTTTTTGGTTGGTTGGCACACTTCTTGCTTGCTTTTTGTACTTATAGTGCAATCATACTTACTAGCCTAGCATACTTAATGAGTTAGCCTATCATTCTAGCTTATGTTAGCTTGACTTTAGCATGTTTTAGCTATTATTTTTACATGCTTTAACTATTTTTTGGATTGGTTAAGTCCTTCAGGGCTTGGTTTGCATGGCTATAGTGCAACGGTCTTCACTAGTCCATTGCTTTGAGGTTTTGAGAATGAAGTATTTGAGTTGTTTGCATGTTATAGCCTCATTTTGTATGTAATTTCAGCATCATAACCTCTGTCATATGCGCATGTATTTCACTCTTTCACTGCTTTTGAAAGTTGTGCTTTGTGTCTTGCTTACGAGCCAACGTGTGCGCATGATTTTCTTGCCTTTTGTGCCTAAGTTTCAGCATGTTTTAGCTTTGTCTAGAGCTGGTTTAGTCATTTGAGCTTGATATTGCATGCCTTTAGTGTAGTGCTCTTCACTAGCTTTGTTACTCTTGGCTCTTAACATGTTGTACATAAGTTGTTTGCATGTTTTAGCATCATTTTTCATGCCATTTCAGTACTAAAAAATCTGCCACCTCCCTCTCTTTTTCACTTTTCAATTTGTTTTGAAAGTGGTCTTGAGCCCTTTGTTGGCTTGAGTGCGAATTTGAGGCTCTCATGCCTAATGGCTTTAATCCTCTCTTGAGGGTTTCTACTAGCCAACAACATGAGACCTCTTTCATGCCCAAGGCACTTGTGGCTTAGGTCATCTTTCCAATTAGAGGACTTTCACATTGGACTTAACCAATTAAAGAATGGCTTGGTAATGCTAAAATGTGTAAACAAAATGAGCAAAGTAAAACATGACCAAGATAAGCATTTGTGTTGCATTACAAGTGTTTGGATCGGACGTTAATCCAAACACAAGAAATGTGGGACGTTTCATACTCAAAGTGATGAAATGTGTCACGTTTCTTGGTTGCCGTCACCCTTAATCATGCATGATAGGGTGGCGGCCCTTTGAGTCTTATGTGCGCATTCATTAAACTTGTACAAGCTTGGTCCTTTGGCCATCATGCATGAAAATGCTTGATTGGTGGCTTGAGAGCCAAGTGCCGCACTCCTTTGAGCTTGAGAAATGATGAGGAGGGTGGCAGTGCACACATTTCCTTGCAAATACATTGCTTTGCCTCTGTTGTTCTCTGTTGTAGCAAAACAGAAGTTTGGAAAAGCAGGTGGCCGACCGGCCACTTGAGGTAGCCGACCGACCACTTTCACTAGCCGGTCGGCCAGTTGAGGTGGCTGACAACCACTTTTTGTGGCCGACCGGCCACCAGTCCATTTTTGTGCCAAAGTGTTCCTGTTTTGAGGCAGAACCAGTCTGGAAGTTGGTTCAATGTTCAGAGATTAAGGCAAGGGCAAACAGAGGCAACCGACGACAAAGTGATGGATTTTCAGGAGGATGGCAACCGAGCATGCATACCTCTCTCGCCCGCGAGGCCGCTTTACTTGCTTTAATTAGTTAGTTGTTAGCTAATTATTTGATTTGAGTATTGTACTTAATTAGCTTAGAATAGCTAGTTATTTAAATTCAATTGTATTGTAATTAATTAGCTAAGTTAGTTAATTAGTTGGTTTGTAATAATTAGCTTTGCATAACTAGTTATTCAATATTGTTGTAATAATTAGCTTAGAATAGTTAATTAGTTGGTTTGTAATAATTAGCTTAGCTTAGATTAGCTTAGCTTATTTATTCGGACCCTCATTCGAAAGGGCGCAATGTTGCGATAAGTGTGCGTGCGTGTGTGCATGTCTTCCAACCCCACGTCTTTCTCCCTTTTATTTAACCGCTTTCGATGGTTAGTTTAGGGCACGTTTTGATTAGCATGCCTTATGCTTGCATGTTTGCATCATTCATTTGTCTTGCATGCACTGGGCTCGGCGCATCATACAAATTGCATCATATTTCAATACTTATTTGAATATGTGTATCAAATTGTTGCATTCATATGCCATCTTAGATAGCCGAGCCTATTAGTTTCATATTGCATGTGTTGCATTAGGCATTCTGTATAGTTAAGATCATGCATTGTTTCTAACTAGCTTTTGTTTTGGCTCGGAGTACTCTGTAAGCTTTTACGCTTTAGCATACTTGCATGAGTGTGAGTGTTGCCGTGTTTCGCATGCTTACCATGAGGTTATTTGCTTAAATGTTTAACTGCATGAATGCCTGTGGATGAAGGCTTTGTTGTTTGAATTGGGACAATTCATCGAATGTGAGTTTTAAGCCCACTTTGCGAAGTGGCAAAATCATGTTTTTAAGCCCACTTGAGGGTGGCAAATCTGCATTTTAGCCCACTTGCGAGTGGCACTTTCAAACCATTTTTGAAAACAAACATGAGTTGATTTGTTCCAAGTCTTGCGACTTAGTCTATACTTGCTTGTGTACGTCACATAGTAAAGTTAGCTAATAATCAGAAAGAGAACACACGAGGTTTATAAAACCACATATCATGCTTAGTAGAGGTCGATCCTTTGATCGGGCGAGTGGGGGTGCTCATTTGAAGACCTTCACCTCTCGTACCCAAGTTCCTGAGTCGAGGCAACTTTTGTGATGACGGACACGTGGCCTTTGGCACGAGTCAGGGTTTCCTAAATTTTCCAAAAATAAAATATTTAGGCGACGACTCTGTAATCTGGCAAAACAGTCCAGTTTTGGCATTATTTGATTTAAAATATGATTTTCCAAAATGATTTGCCGGATTGGACTCTTTGGTGTTTATCAGTCTCACATTGCACTTTGTGAGATTAGATTCAGAACTGTAACAGGAGTTCGAACTATAGGAGACCAATTCGCGCCACTCCAAAAGGGGGGTGCGAAGAAAGTCGAGTCTACAGATAGTAGTTACCGTCCTTCCCGTCCGCTGATGATGTCGAGATATTTCTACTCCGCTCGTTTGGAGGACTTGAGGGACGTCTTGGAAGAACGAGCACGCCAACGAGAGGTGCAAAGGGTGCCGGCGCTCCAGCAGTTATCCTACGGAGGTCGCGCCAGTGAAGAAGTTGTAATGCCGCCCCCTCGATCAGTTGTACCTGTCCCTTTGGACAAAGATTTGGCAAGATTGAGCGCCACCCTCTTCTCCCTTGAAATAGAGACCACACCGCTTCCAGCGGGCTTCCACCAGCCCAAGTTTACGCTCTACGACAGAAAAACTGATCTGTACATGCACGTAAGCCATTTCTGGCAGGTTATGGCTGGATACAGGTGTAACGATGCTCTCATGTGCCTTATTTTCCCGTCGAGTTTGGGCGAGTTGGGGTTGAAGTGGTTTGAGAGGCTTCTGGAGGAAAGCATCGAAATGTGGCAGCAGTTGGCGGAAACATTCGTGACTCGATTCAAAACCAACACCAAAATGCCAAAGGAAGTTGACCACCTCCTGAGTGTTAAGATGGAGTTAGGCAACTCCCTCAAAGCATACAACACCAGATATTGGGGAACTTTCAACGAGATCCTTGATTGCCTGACCAACCTGGCAATCACCCAATATAAGCGCGGTCTCCCGGTCGGACATAGACTGAGGGACTCGCTCACGATGAACCAACTAACTTCCATGGAGCTGTTGATGCAGTGCATCAACGAGCACATCCGAGTAGAGGACGATGCAACTGTGTCCACCGCAAAGACAAATCCGGTGGCAACGGAAAAAAGGGTGGCTGGAAAAGTCCACGCAGTTGGACAGGAGACAAGCCGTCCAAATGACCGCGTAAGGGAATCAGATCGTGGTCCTGATCGTAGAAACTGGGGTAAAGGTCACCACAACGACCGAGTAGATTATCCCCATGATGACGCGGCAGATGCAAACAGAAAGTTGAACGCTCGAATGGGCATCACCATGGTTTTCAAGATCCCAATCTACCACATACTTAGTGAAATCTGCGACGAGGTTTACGTCTGGTTTTCCACTAAGTTAGGTGATGCGCAGAAGGGCTTTAATCCGCAGTATCGCTGCACATTTCATAGGGAGTGAGGGCACCGGACGGAGGACTGTTTGCCCCTGAAGCAACACTTGGAGGAGCTAGTCGTCGCCGGTCACATGGATCGTTACATCGACGGGGGTGTCAAGGCCGCACACCATGCTCCGGCTGAGCCAAGTGGTTTGGACGCCCTAGAAGCATCCCCCCAAGGAGTGGTCAATGTGATCCACGGTATAGTAGAGTCGGCGCGGGTATGCGAGCTCCGTGGGATGATCAAAAAAGCGGAACATATAAGGGAAGTTTTGTCAGCCCAACCTGCGATCAAAAGAGGCAAGACCGAGGAGAAAAATGTGCTCAGCTTCTCAAGCAGGGATCTTGAGCGCATTCAAACGCCGCACAATGATGCCTGGTGGTCACTCTTCGCGTCAGGGACTTTGATGTTAAGCGCATTTTGATCGACCAAGGTAGCTCGGTCGAGATCATGTACTACAACGCCTTCAAGCAGCTCAAACTTAGAGATACAGACTTGGCTCCGGCAACCTCACCGCTGGTTCATTTTAACTCACAACCGGAGTGACCAATGGGAAAGATCATCCTACCGATTAAAGCCAGATCCATGGTCAAGTAGATAGAGTTCTGGGTGCTAAAGGTGCCATCCACATACAATCTAATCCTAGGTAGGGGATGACTTCACTCCATTCAGGCGGTGGCGTCGACCTACCACTGGGTTATGAGGTTTCCCTTGGCTATGGAGGAAGTTGAGGAGGTTTGGGGCGATCAAGTCATGGCTAAGCAGTGTTTCGTGGCAGTGAATGAGAGCCGCGCAGCCAAAGGCTTCGTGCAAATGATTGAAGGCCAGGAAGATCAAAGTGTCCTAGATGATGTGGGCGCTAGGGCCAAGGAAAATGCTATTGAAGATTTGGTGGAGGTGCAGATCGGCACAGAGAATCCTGACAAGTTCTTTTTGCTGGGATCTAGCCTGACCGCCCAGGAACGGATAGAGATGGTGGAGTTCTTAGTGGCGAATATCGAAGTATTTGCATGGACGCCATACGACATGCCTGGCATCAAACCAAGCTTTATTTTCCACCAACTCAATGTCTTTCTGGACGCACGGCCTGTCGTTCAAAGAACGAGGAGATCAGCCCTTCATCACGCTGAGGTAGTGGCGGAGGAAGTCCGAAACCTGCTGGAAGCTAGGGTAATCCAGGAAGTGCACTATCCTCGGTGGGTTTCAAACACGGTTGTGGTGCCCAAGAAGAATGGAAAATGGCGAGTTTGCATTGATTACAAGACGGTCAACCGAGCTTTCCCTAAAGACAGTTTTTCTTTGCCCAGAATCGACCAGCTGGTGGATCTTACAGCAGGTTACAATCGGCTCAGTTTCCTAGATGCCTATCGCGGTTATCACTAGATCGCCATGCATGAACCCGACCGTGAGATAACCTATTTCTAGACGCTGAGGGGATTGTTCTGCTATAGAGTCATGCCTTTTGGTTTGAAAAACGCCGAGGCGACTTTCCAGAGGATGGTGACCAAGATGTTCGCCCCTCTACTCGGTCACACGATGGAGGCTTACATCCACAACATGGTGGTCAAAAGCAAACGTCAGGCCGACCACTTGTCTGACCTAGCCAAGATGTTCGCCATTCTTAAACAACACAAGCTACGCCTGAATGTGTCAAGGTGTGCCTTCGGCGTGGGGTCAGGGAAATTCCTGGGCTTCCTAGTCACCAACCGAGGCATCGAAGCGGACCCCTCACAAATCAGAGCCATACAAGAATTGAAGCAGCCCAACTTGGCAAAGGACGTACAACATCTTGCCGGTATGGCAGTCGCACTTAATCGATTCATAAGCCGATCATTAGATCGTTGCTGCCCTTTTTTCTGAGCCTTAAAGTCCAAATTTTCATGGGATAAAGAATGTGACAGGCCATGGCCGAGCTAAAGACATATTTGTCTTCCGCCTCACTCTTGGTTACACCCAAGCATGGCGAAGAACTCTACCTTTATCTGGCTGTTTCTCAACATGAAGTTAGTATGGTGCTCATCCGGGCAGAAGGTATCCAACATCTCCCAATCTTCTATGTGAGCAAAACCTTACTATCGGCAGAGTCGAGGTACTTGCCGCTGGAAAAACTCGGTTTGGCACTAATGATGGCCTCTAGGAAATTGGCGCACTACTTTCATGCTCACACAATCGTGGTGCTGACCGAATTCCCTTTGAAAGCCTTATTTGAGCGGGTAGATTTCTCCGGCCGAATTCTGAAGTGGGTAGTCGAATTGGGGCAATTCGATGTCAAGTTTTAACCCTGAACCGCCATCAAAGCACAAGCATTGGCCGACTTTGTTGCTGAATTCTAGCCTAGAATTCACCAGGTATGCCTGGTGGATCTTACCGCGGCAGCCGGGGTGAAGGAGGTAAGTGTAACAGAAATTGCACAACAGAGTGATGTTGGTGACGCGAAACTTGCGCGCCTATCCATAAATCCATCAGTTCGAGTTGTATATTTGCCCAGCAATGCGATGTTGGATTTGGGAATAATAGGTCAACGTGTTGGATCTAGCGTCGCATCGCTGAGGGGGGATGAAGACATGTTTGTTGTAATCGTCAACAACGAGCTTGTAGCAGAAATAGTCGAGCAGCCGAGCGACCGTGATCACCTCAACCTTTAAGCATCCCAGAATCCCTCAGAATGCTGGAAACTTTTCACTGGCGAAATGTGGAAACTTTTTGTAGATGGTGCCTCAAACTGGCACGGCGCCGGGCTAGGCGTAGTTTTGATCTCACTAGACGGACTAACCATCGAACACTCTATGACGCTTGGGTTTCCAGCGTCAAACAATGAGGCTAAGTACAAAGCACTGCTAGCCGGACTTAAAAGCGCGCTCCAATTGCACACATCCAAGTTGATGGTCTACAACGACTCCCAACTCGTTGTAAACCAAGTGTCTAGAGAGTACGAAGCCAAAGATAACAAAAAAGGCCAAATACCAAGCTCTAGTGAGAGAACACATCAAGAAATTCCAAGCAATAAGGGTCCAACAAATTGGCCGTGAAGGTAACGGCCGAGCAGATGAGTTAGCCGGCCTAGCTTCCATGATCAACAGATCAGCTCCCAGCCCTCTCCTGATTGAGTTCCTCCCAAGACCCAGTATAGAGGACTCAGAGGAGATGGAAGTATTCTGCACTAAGCTTGGTCCTTCTTGGATGGACCCTATCATCATTTTCCTTAAAGAACGGACCCTTCCGACCGACAAAAAGGAAGCACACGAAGTCTGGGTGAAGTCAGAGCGGTTTTAGTTCTCTCCATTTGGTGCTTTATATAAGAAGTCATTCACCCGTCCATACCTCAAGTGTGTTCATCCAAACAGCATGGAGGCTTTCCTTTACGAGATCCACGAAGGCATGTGCGGAAGTCACATCGGAGGGAGATCTTTAGCTTACCGCACTATTTCACAAGGATACTGGTGGCCATGCATGCAAGCAGATGTGCACAAATATGTTAGAAAATGCGAAAAATGCCAAAAGTTTGCCCACCAAATTCACCAGCCGGCCAGAAAACTTCTCCCCCTCACAAGTCCTTGGTCTTTCGCAATGTTGGGGCTGACATAGTGGGACCACTCCCAACAGCGCCGGGCAACCGGAAGTTCTTCATTGCGGCGACAGATTACTTCACCAAGTGGGTTGAAGCCGAGCCCTTGGCGACTATCAAAGAAAAGGATGTCAAAAGGTTTGTTTGGCAGAACATGATTACGTTGTTTGGCATCCTTAAGGCTTTGATTTATGATAATGGCACCTAATTCGATGGACGGTTGTTCAGAGGATTTTGTGAGGAATTGAAGATAGAATTCTACAATTCCACCCCAGCCTACCCTCAGTCCAATGGCCAAGCTGAAGCATTGAACAAGACCATTCTAGATGGATTGAAGAAAAGGCTGGAGAAAGCCAAAGGCAAGTGGGCCGAGGAACTTCCTAGTGTCCTCTGGGCATATTGGACAACTCTGAGACGCTCGATCGGGGAGACTCCTTTTGCCCTGGCATATGGCATGGAGGCGGTTATTCCATTGGAGATCGGCATGCCCACCATTCGCAGCGAAAATTTTGAGCCCGAACTAAACTCTGACATCATCGCCCTGGAATTGGACCTAGCTGACGAACGCTGAGAAAAGGCGTTAATCTACGTAGCCGCATATCAACAAGAATTGTCCAGAAAGTACAACAAAAGAGTGGACCCCAGACCGTTTAAAGTCGCGGATTGGGTTTTAAAGAAGGTGATAGGCAACACACTGGTGCCAGGTGAAGGAAAGCTAGGGGCAAACTGGGAAGGGCCTTATAGGATAATCGGTCTAGCAGGTAGGGGGGCATACCACCTAGAGGACTTGGATGGCAAGAGTGTACCCCGGCCATGGAATGCGGCCAATCTCAAGCTATACTATTTTTAGTCTTTGTCTTTTGTGTGTAATTTTTTGTAAAGGGACAAGTTTCCTCTATTTGCCAATGTAATAGGAATGAATTATTTTTGCGTAGGAAGTTTGTTGTGTTTAAAGTAATGTAGTGAACGAGGGGCAACCGCCTTATAAGCCGAGATGTTTTACCCTGGCTAAAAAAGTTGATGATTTGTTCAACTCTATGGTTTTAGTCGAGATGTTTTACCCCGGCTAAAAGAGTTAATGATTTGTTCAACTCTATGGTTTTAGCCGAGATGTCTTATCCCAACGAGAAGAGTTTGTGATTTGCTCAACTCTAGTATTTTTGCTGAGATGTTTTATCCTGGCTAGAAGAGTTGATGATTTGTTCAACTCTAGTATTTTTGTCCAGATATTTTATCCCGGCGAGAAGAGTTGGTGATTTGCTCAACTCTAGTGTTATTGCCGAGATGTTTTATCCCGGCTAGTAGAGTTGATGATTTGTTCAACTCTAGTATTTTTGCCGAGATGTTTTACCCGGCTAAAAGGGTTGATGATTTGTTCAATTCTAGGATTTTAATCGAGATGTTTATTCCGGCTACATGCATTGATGACTTTGTCAACAAAGTGCCAAGATAATTTTCAGTCTTTCAAGATCGAGATAATTTTCTCGGTTTAATCAGTCTGTAACACGCTGGGCATGAATAGCGCGGTTGCAAGATGAACAACAGCAGACATTACAAGAATATAAGCGAAATGCAAACTTTTCATTGATTGAGAAATTTAGTACATAAGGGGGGCTTGTAGCCCAGTTACAAAAATTCAAATATAAAAAAAAAAAGAAAAAAAGACAAGACTAAACTACGCTAATGGGGAGAGGTCGGCAAAATCATCCCTGACCCCTTCTGTCGTGGCTTCTAGGTCCACAACTGTAGCCTTTTCCTTCTCACCGGGCTCCTTCTGGCCGCCCTCGTCCTCGGCCTCTTCTTCCGCCTCTTCTTGCAAAGAGTTGAAGACTTCGTTAGCATAAGGAATCAAATAGACCGGTAGGAAGGCGGGGGGAGGAGAAGCGAACACCTCGGTCTCAGATCCCTGGCTGAATTTTTCACAAGTAGCTTTCCAATCGGACTTGAAATACATGTCCTTGGTGGCTTCGACTTGCTTGGTATAATTGTCTTCAGCCTCCTTGAAACCGAGATTGTTAGCCTCGTCTACGATGGCCTGCTTTGCTTGTCTTTCGGCTTTAAGTTGGGCCTTCAGTTCATCCTTCTCTTGCTCAGTCCTACCGAGCTAGCCAAGAAGTCTGGCGTTGTTGGTGTTGGCCATTTCAAGTGAAGCCTTAGCCCGACCAAGTTCAGCGGCTACGTTTTTATCGGCATTGTTTAGCTCAGTAACTTTGTGGTGCAGGTTCACAATGCGGTCCATGACCATGTGTTGTTTCTGGATAGCCTGTAACAAGAAAGGTGTTAGCGGAAACAAGAAGACTAACCGAGCAAGGAGTTGGTTAGATTTTGAAACGTACCCTGGTCACGGACTTGACTGCGGATTTCACGAGCTAGGTGTTAGGAACATGTTCGCTCCCGGTCACGTCGCTTAGTAGCAGCAGCGCCTTCGATAAGTCAAAGGCAAGAAGGTGCTCTTTGTCTCCCTTGACAGACGCGGTGGCCAGGATCTCTTTGCTCTGATGTTTGAGCTCCGATCTCCACGGTGCAGCTGGCTCAGCCTCCTGCGTTACTTGTTCAGTGCTTAGTTCGGCGGCAAGCCCGGCTGAGGGGTCGGCCGACCGGGCTCGCTTGCCAGCTCGGCAGGACTCAGGGGGGGTGGTCCATGGAAGCCAGAGCAATCACAGTCACCGAGCTCTAGCCAACGAAAGGGGCAAGAGGTGGCATGCTCGATATTTCGGCGGAAGTAGCTGTAATCAGGTTCTTGATCCTGCTCCTTTTCGCCATTTCTTCTTCCTCGGTCAGCCGTATGAGGGGCACGTCTGGCAGACTTGGGTCAGGTGGGGGAGATGGAGCCCGAAGGAAGTCTGTGACCTTACTCCTGCACGATGCTGAATAGCGGTAGGAGGGGACGTAGCCAAGGAGATCGTGGCAGTCTCGGTGCCGGTATCTCAGCACGACCCTAATCGCTTCCTCGTTGGGATACTGGTAGTTTGCTTGCAGTTCTTCAATAGCTACAAAAGAAGAAAAAAGAAAAATAATTAGCTCGGCGCGAACAATTTTTGTAAAAGAGATCAGTTGGGAAGATAAGCTTACAAGATGAACCGAAGTTCTTGCTAATGTACCAACTGGGCACATCAGCTATTTCGTAGTTACTGGTCACCCGGAAAAAGTCATCGTCATTCATGTCTTTGTCCAGCGTGCCGGTCACTAATCTTTCCCTACCTGGCCTTATTTTCAGATAATAGTTAAAGCCGTCTTTTGTTTTGACCGAGCGTGCATTGACGCAAGATCTCGACTAGGCCCAGGTTTAAACCAAGTCAGTTGCTCAACTCGGCCATGCCGTTTATAATTCGAAAGGTGTTGGTAGATACTGGGGTGGGTGCTAGCCGGTTCTTCTCAAGAATTCACATATAAGGGGTTGTACCGGGAAGCGCAACCCGCCCTCGATCATGCTCAGTATGGTGAAGGGGCAGGATTCTAATCTGTCCCACGGATTTATGCCTTCTTCACCGAGCTCCAAGTGTACGTCGGTGGGGACGCGATACTTCTTGCGGAACACGGCAAGGGCACTCGTCGTGTCTACAAGGAAGGGGTAGCGCCCCATGAATGACCGGCTTGTTCAGCTCGGCTGTGTTGGTTTGATTAAATTTTGCACGGCGGTTGCTCGGTCTTTGAGAGCCCTTGTGTTGGTGTCTAGTCCCCTAGGACTCTATAGTTAAAAGCCAAGTGTAAGTGATAGCACGGTTGCGCAAATGAGCTTGAATTCAGCCTGGTCACTTTGGGCGCAACAACACCTCGGTCTTATTGGGTTAGTTCAACAGCTCGGTCGCTTGAAGTGGACCATATATTAGCCCGGTCGAGCGTCCCAGAGCTTTCTTAACTCGGCTCTCGCCTAAGTCCTATAAACTTGGAACTAGCTCGGTCCACTTATGATTTTGGATCAAACGAAGATATGTAGCCCAGTCAGTCCTAGATCCTCGCGTGTTCATCACAGAAGATGATGAATAGTTGAGGGAGAAGGGGCATAAATGGTTTTTGATGGCCACACCCTAGGCTAACTTCATTCGAAGTCCTAAAACCTGCTGTCATCATGCCCTAGACTCAACTATGACAGTCACAGGCCCAAGTATACAATAAAAACATGAATAACGGATGAAGAGCAGTGGAGGGTTGAGGAGTTATAGGTTAGGGCACGGACGGTGGCTCGACGCAGTGGGACGGGGCCCCCAACGACGGCGAAGGTGAAGATTAGCGGGAAGGCTCCAATATAAGTAGAATGAGTGAAAGGCAAAGCTCTAGTTCGCAGGGTTGCTTGAGAGCTGAAGATGAACAGAAGAGGAAGGGATATGAAGGGAAGAACGACAAATATAAGAGGGGAAGGGAGGCGCCAAAGTTTGAATCTAAAGAGACAGCGTGAGGCGGCTGCTCGAGGCTAATGAATGGGCGACACGCGTTTGTAATGATAGCGACATTAGTGTTGAAAGGACAGGTTGGTAGGTCAAGGCGCCGACCGAGCAAGTCACTAGACCGAGCGTGGGACTTAGCATGGTGAATGGCTTGCGATGTAAGGCCAAGCAGATGAATGACCCCGACCGGAGCATGTAATCCCGGTCACGCTAGCGCGGACGGAATTAAGGGGCAATTAAGAGGGAGATTTCATAATCTGGCTTTGGGCCATGGTAATGGTTGGGCAAATTGGGCCAGACAAGTTTGGGCTAAGCTGGGTTGGGCTAATCTGGTGGTAGTGCGCTTGGTCAAGGCCCAGGTCCGATTTGGCCGGGGTAATTTCGGACTGCGGGCCCGGTTCACTTTATTTGCTCGCTAAGTTAGGTGGGTCAGATCCTCCGCAGACCAATCCAACTGAGCAGAAGCTCAATCATAGCGGAGGGCGGCTGAGCCGCAGTAGAAGTAATGCATGTCATAATGGAGCTCAGTTATAATAGAGGGTGGCCGAGCTCGGTCATAACAGAGCTCGGTTCAGAGCATTGCATGTAGTGCGATCGTAGAAAGAGGGGGTGGCGCCGGGCTGTCCGTTCGCACCAATGCCGTTTGGTGGTTTGGTTAGGTGATGTTTAGTTGTATTTGCACTGACACGTGGGAAAGTGGGATAGGAGAGCAGGTCCACACGTCAAAAGGCGAATGGACGCAGATGCATGCACAGAAGATATATAAGCATGACTGCCCCCCTATACTGAGCTATGGAACATCCTCTGGTCAGAGCTAAACTACTACATTGTCTCATCTCCTTTCTCTCTCTCTCTCTCTCTCTCTCTCTCTCTCTCTCTCTAAGTGTATGCTGACTTGACCATTTGAGGGGTTTTCCAGCAACACACCTTCGGGTAGCTTACCTTAGTTGTGTTCTTAGGTCGATCAGAGGAAGGCGTAGCTTGGACACGAGGTGTATGGATAACGTCGGACATTTGGCTGCCATACAAAACGGCACAAGTTTCTAGTAAGCAACGCACAGGTTTATGTAGTATTGATATCCTAGATAACAAAATGTAAATTAACAATCAAAGACAACAATCCAAGTAAGCAAGAGCAGTTCAATCATTACAACTGTTAAATATGGACCAACCCCATGCAACCATGCCTCCAGATACAGGATCTGGGGCAAAGGTGTTCAAAACCAATTCAATAAACAATTTTAGAATCTTGGTTTATGTAAAAAGAACACAAAAAGCTAAAAGGCATGGTAGTTTGCTTACAGATATGCTTTGGCAGTTGATCTGTTACAAAGTCTTACATGGAACTTTTAAGATTAATCTTCAAAACTGTCAGATGCACAACAAACATAGGTGTTCCTAGCTTTTCCTATCAATTTTTATTGAACTTTGGGGTGAAATATATATATATATATATACAGAGAGAGAGAGAGAGAGAGAGAGAGAGAGAGAGAGAGAGAGAGGAACAGGGTAGCAACAAGCATACCTCAGCTATAAAGATCCTAATTGTGTACCATTTTTTTTTATCAGCAAAAAGAAACTTTATTGATAAAAAAAGAAAGATACATGCGAAACTTACAAAGAAGGGAAGTGCAAAAAGTATCATAACTAACCAAATCAATCCTAACTAGGTTGGCACCGATAAAGTAGCACAATCCTATGCTAGCACTAAACCCAAGATTGGTGAGGAACCAATCAAAAGAAACAAAAAGAGAGGAAAGGAAAAAACTACAAATAACCAGAGCACACGCATAGCCAGGCCAGTAGCAACCTCAACCTCACACCTACAGCCACACAGCAAAAACCTTGTAAACAACATTGCACCTACAGCCACCAGTATCCAAACTGCAGCCACCAGCAACCAGCTGCAACAGAGCAACAACAACCAACACAAACAGATCTATAATTGAAAGACCAGCAGCACACCATAAGCACTCCCAGATACAGCAACCAACACAGACAGATCCTTAACTGAGAGACCAGCAACACACCACAATCACTCCCAGATCCCAGTCGCAGCAGTAAAATCTACAGCCAACTTACATCAGATCCTAAACTGAGAGATCAGCAGCACACCACAAACACTCCCAGATCCCAGACAGCAGCAAAATCAGCAACTATCTGGTAGACACTAACATACAGTAACACCATCTGAACTATAACAATAACAACAACAACTACAGCAACTTCACACCACAGCATTGCAGCAACAACACTTCCTCAGCACCAGCAAGGTCCAAGCTCCAAAACTCTCAGCTGCTCTTACTTCTCCAGCATAAGTAGTCCAGCAAACTATAGACCCCTTCAAATCTCTTCAACTACTATGACACCCTGAACTGTAACCACACCAGTAGCACACCAACAACAGGACCCAGCAGCACTTTTATCCCAAACACTGTCTAACATGATGTAAATTAATCACTATATCTTGAACTGAGTACTGCAACCCTACAATATTGCTCTTTTCGCAAAAAGCTATCCTAGACTTCACTAAATCTACCAGCTCAACAAAATTAGGAAGTCTCCCAGTGAACACCTTCTCATTCCTCAGCTTCTACACTAACCACAACATTACAGGTGGCACCAAATTCCAGATTTTCCTCTCCTTCTTCTTGAGTTTCACCCCAACCCACCATTGTAACAAAGCGTCAACTGTACATGGTACCACCCAACACATATCCCACCAGTTTACTAATTCAGACCATACCCTCCATACTGGTGGGCAATGAAGTAAAACATGACTAATCGATTCAACTGCATTTTTGCAAAATGCACACAAGACACTAACCCGATCATCCAACACCTCAATCCTATGTAAAAACTCAGCTGTCTTTACTCTTCCCCTCCAGGCTAACCACCCAAAGAACTGCACTTTTGGTGGAGCCACAGACTTCCATAGCCTTTTAGCAACACATAGATCAGGCCCCCCTATCAACTTGAAGCCACTTCCACACAGATGCTACTGTGAACTGGCCTGAAGAATTCACCCCCCAATGCAAATAATCAACCAAATTCCCATTCTCGACAGGGCCATCATTTAACCAATCTCTCAACCTGCTTACCTCTTTTTCTTCCCAAGCTCTTAATTGTCTTCGAAACCTTAAACTCCACTGTCCTAACCCTGTTCTTTGCTGCCTACACTGCATGACCGAACCCTCTTTGTCCACTGATAACTGAAACAATCTTGGGAACTCCTCCCTTAGCACTCTATTGTTGCACCACTTATCAATCCAAAATTTGATTCTTTCCCCATTCCCAGTCCTTACTTTTGCATTTTCCAAATAGAACTCTACCATCAGTGGGTTATTTTTAGCAATACTCAAAATACCTTGCCAAATTGGAGAAACTCTACCTTTTACCCTTCTCACAGGCCACCACCCACCACCCTCCTTTCCATATATACTACACACTACTGCCTTCCACAATGCATCATCCTCAACACCATATCTCCACCAACACTTCAAAAGAAAGCTAGCATTCATATCACTGATGCTCCTCACCCCTAAACCACCTTGACTCTTGGACTTAGATACCTCCTTCCATCCTACTAAATGAACCTTCCTCCTAATCTCACCCCCCCCACACAAAAACTGAGCTGCAATTGCTCAATTGATTTCACCACTCTCTTAGGCATCTTAAAAATAGAAATGTAGTACGAAGGTAAACAAGATACCACCGATTTAATCAGTGTTAGCCTACCTGCGAAAGACAATAGCTTCCTTTTCCACAAAGACAACTTTTTCCTTACTTTATCAATTACTGGTTGCCAAGTTCTCAGATTAACCCCAAAGGTATGCCCAAGTACACCAAAGGCAGGTTTTGAGTTTTACAATTTAGAACTGCTGCAAAATCTGACACTTCCCTATCTGAAACACCTATCCCACACATAACACTTTTATAGAAATTAATCTTCAGGCCCGATATCACTTCAAAGCACCTAAGCATCCTTTTAATCAAAAAGATCTCATCTAGATCAGCTTCACAAAAAATGATTGTGTCATTGGCAAACTGCAAATGTGATACACTCATCCCATTAGACCCCATATTAGCTCCCTTGAATAGCCCCAACTGCTGAGCCTTTGTCAACAACATGTTCAGACCCTCAGCCACTAGATTAAACAAGCACAGTGAAAGTGGATCCCCTTGCCTTAACCTTTTTTGGGGTGAAAACTCATCCGTAGGTGAAGCATTTACTAGAACTGAAATCCTAGATGAAAATATACACTCCTTAATCCAGCCAAGCTATTTCTCCTCGAAACTGAAGTTAGACAACATTGAGAACAAAAAACCCCAATTAACTGAGTCGTAAGCCTTCTCAAAATCAAGCTTTAGAATCACACCTCTTTGTTGTGACAATTTCCACCATTCAATAACTTCATTAGCTATCATGACACCATCTAGAATACACCTTCCACCTATAAAAGTAGTCTGCACCTCACTTATCACCCTAGGCAGAATCTTCTTCAATCTATGAGACAAAACCTTCGCCAAAATTTTATACATCGAATTTACCAAGCTAATTAGCCTGAAATGCACCAAATCCACTGGGTTGTCTTTCTTTGGAACTAGTGTGGTGAATGAGGTATTTAGCCCATAAGCCAATCTCCCATTCGTATGAAACTCCTTCATGAAGTGGAGAATGTCATCCTTCATTACTTTTCAATTCTTCTGAATGCATGCTAAATTGAATCCATTTGGCCTTGGAGCTTTATTCGCATCACAATCTTTAACAGCAGCCCACACTTCCTCCTCCGAGAAATCTACTACCAGCTCCCTAGCTGACCCATTGACTCCTATATTCACAAAAGTCCCTTCCAACTCAGGTCTACCTCTCCACTTTTCTGAGTAAACTTTACCGAAGTATCTAAACACAACCTGTTTTACCCGGATAGGATCCTCAATGACCACCCCATTCTCCTTAACTGAATCCAACATATTTTTACTTTTTCTTCTACTTGCCATAACATGGTAATATCTTGAATTCTTGTCCCCATCTTTAGCCCACTTTAATCTAGACTTTTGATGCCACAACCACTCTAACCTCCTACTAAGCTTCCAGACTAGACATCTCAAAATTCTCCTTCTAGTACCCTCGAGTCCTGAAGGGGCCCACCTTTAACTTTCAGATCAATTTCATAGAGCTCCTCCTCCTCAGCCTTTAGTTGATGCTCAATATTGCCAAATACCTCCACATTCCATTTTCTAAGATCCAACCTAGGCTTGGATAATTTACCCTTCAGTCTATACCCTGTCTATCCTTGAACATCAGCCTCCTTCCAGGATTTCTTGACCATAGCCTTGAAATCTGAATGAAGAAGCCAGGCATTTAGGAATCTGAATGGCCGAGGGCCCCAATTCCTCGCATCTTCCATAAGCAGCAGCGGGCAATGGTCAGAGACACTCCTTGGAAAACCCCACTGCTGTAACTGCATGACCTCCAACCACTCAGGCTCCAATAAAAATCTATCTATCCTACTCCACCGCTCACCATCCACTGAATTACACCAAGTGAACCCCCTACCAAGCAATGGTAAGTCAGACAGCTCCATCTTCTCAATAAACTCATTAAAGTTGAACACTCCTTTTGCTCTCCATAAATAACCCCTTCTTTCACTAAAATACTTTACTTCATTAAAATCCCCCCTTAATACACCAAGGTTTCCCAAAAGATGGTTTCAACCTAATCAAATAGTCCCACAGCATACCTCTACTCCTTCCATCATTAGGTGCATAAATGTTAACAATGATACAGTCAAAAGAATGGTTAAACGTACCTGATAGCAGTAAGAAATTCCTAGAACTACAGTACTCAACCAGCTCAAAAGCATCTGGGTTCCAAACACACAACAAGCCTCTAGCACTGCTATCCGAATCCATGACCATAAACTACATCGAATCAAAAGGCCACACCGATTTCACGAACATCTCATCAACATTCCTTCTTTTTGTCTCCTGTAATAACAGAACATCTACGTTTCTACTTTTGACCAGCTTCTTAATTTTACCCCTCTTTTCTCTCTGACCCAACCCCCTAATATTCCACGACATAATCTTCATATCAACAAACAAATTACACCTGAACACCCCTTTTAACAGTCACTCAAGACAGAGCAACCTTCTCCCATTCCCCTACCTTTCCTTGATCAATAAATTCCATTTCCATAATTCGATTAATGATCTCAAGCTCCTTACCTTTGCAATTCATACCCAACCTCTTCCCCATCTGCACCATTGCCCAAGCTTCATCTGAATCCACTCCCTTCTACTCGCTTCTATTTTTTGAGATACTGAGAGGGATAAAGCTGACACTATAGCTCTACATATGGCCCCCTTCGAGAAGCTTCTTGCAGGAACTGAACCCAATATCCTTCTTTTCTTCTTTACCAAACTCTTTACTACTGATCGCCTTTTTCTGTTGCTAGTGTAGACACCCCATTTTTGACCGTCCTCAAGACTCTGAACCTAGTATCCTTCCTTTCACGTCATCTTTATGACTCTGAGTTCTATCAAAGAGGGGCGACTGTAGACACCCCATTTTTGACCGTCCTCAAGACTTGGATGTTCTTGCAGGTATATCTAGTGATGAGTTTGATTGCTCGTCAAGCGCTCGAAATCCGCGTGGGATGCCACATGTTTGAGCTTTCCAAACCCTGCATCAATTCTGTCTCATTTTTGGACCATGTTTAGGTCCTTTCAACATGTTGTTTTTGATGCACTGTCGGCCATGTTTGGGCACTGATGGCCATGGTTTTTGTTATGTCAGCCATTGATGTGCCCTGCCGGCCATCACTGATGGCTAGTCGACCACCAGTGTATTAGTAGATATTTTCTGATATTGTGTGCGAGCTATTTGCATAGATTGAGCCATCTGCTTGCACATGTATGGCTGGATCTCTTTGAGGGGATTTTTCATTCTGTATATATAGAAGCCCCCTCTTGCATATGGAGGGGTTAGAAAATTTTGAAGACAAAAAAATTTCTCTCTCTTGATATTTTGTGCCTTATAGCCTAAATTCTCTACACTCTTGCATATAAGCCCTTGATCAAACTTGATCACCATTGAGTTGAGGTTGCTTGAGGCCCTCTTTGAGCTTTAGAAGAGGATATTGGCTTGGTTTGGCTTGATTTTGGTGCCTAAATTTTATCTTGTCTTCAAGAGGTAGAACACTTATGTTTTAAGTTTAATTTAAATACTTGTTTTTCCATCTTTACATACTATTTTGAGGCTGGTTTTAACCTCTCAAAATCTCTATTTTATGGTCTAAAATGGTGGTTTGAGGTTTCATTGGAGTTAGGGGTGGTCTACCCTTCTTGTAGCTTGCTTGCTAAGTTGTTGTGCCATCTTTCAAAGTTCTTTAAATCAAAATTTTTGGCCTTTCTAACCACTAAAAATCAGAGTTATTTTAGTGGCAAAAACTTTGTTTTAAAGTCCAAAAGTGGAGGGGTTAGCCTCCCCTCCTTGTGTCTTGTTTGCATGTGTAGATAGCTTAACACGTGACCATATTTTTCTACCATTTTGTGACTTGATCTTAGCATGTTTTTGCTACTATTTTGACTTGTTTTACCTCTGTTTGGGGCTGGTTAAGTCATTTGAGGCTTGCTTTGTATGCTTGTAGTGCAATTGTGCTTAATAGTCTAGTTTGTGCTATGTGTTGGCCTCCTATTCTAGCTATTTTTAGCTTACTTCAAGCATGTTTTAGGACTTTTTTTAAAGCTGTTTTAGGACTATTTTGAAGTGTTTGTACCTTTGGAGTTTTGTATTGCATGCCTATAGTGTAGTGATCTTCACTAGTTTGGTGTTTTTGGCTTTTAAACATGTTTTGCATGAGTTGCTTGCATGTTGTAGTATCATTTTGCATGTCATTTTAGTACTGAAATCTCTGCAACCTCCCTCATTTCTTCACTTTTTCATTTGCTTTGAGGGTTGGTTAATCTTTGGGTTGTGTTTAAGCTTGAGATTGAGGTTTGTGCTTAATGGTTTTTATCCTCTTTTGAGGGTTTCTACTAACCAACGGCATGATCTTTCTCATGCCTTAAATCATCCCTTGGTTGACCTCTCTCATTAGAGGACACTCACCTTGGACAAAGTGACTAAACAATGGTTTGGTAACTTCAAATGTGTAAATAAAATTTGACAAGTAAAATTTGAGTAAGTTAAGCATGTTGTGTTTGCATTGCATGTGTTCAATTGGACGTTATATTGAACACAAGGAAGATTGGAGCATTTCATACTCAAAGTGATGAAATAAGCCAATCTCCTTTGTCTCCATTGCCTTTGATCATGCATGACATGGTAGTGGTCTAGAGTCTTGTTTTGTGCATTTATTGAAATTGTACTCCTTGGATCTTTGGCCATCATGCATTGAAAATGCTTGGTTGGTGGTTTTGGATCCAAGAGTGCCACTCCTTTGATGTTTTGAGATGATAAGGAGAGGTACAGTACAAACATACCCTTGGAAAACCTTCCATTTTCCTCCGTTTGTGCTCTGTTGTAGTGTGGTGACTCAGAACACCAGTGGCCGGCAGTGGCTCACTTTAGGCTGGCAAGGCACTCTTTTGGTCGGTAGGGGGCTGGCAGCAATCACCCATGGCCGGCAAGCCACTGGTGTAATCCTCAGCATTGAATTGGTAAGGTGGAGCAGAAAGATCTTGGAGTGTGGTCAACCCTGCAAACAGAGCCTTTTGAGAGCAAAACGGAGGGCTTTTCGGGGCGAAAAATGAGTGCATGCATCCTCCACTTCCCGAAGTAGAGCTGAGGTAGTATAGTTTAAATATTTCGCATGATTAGTTTATGAACATTTGTGTTGTAATTTAATTAACTAGTTTGCTAAATTAGTTAAGTGTTGTAATAATTAGTAACTAGTTTGCTAGTTATTCATTTGATTTGTAATAATTAGTCTAATTAGTTTAATTAGATTAGTTTGATTAGCTTAGCTTTTATTCATTCGGACCCTCCTTCGCGAGGGCACAATGTTGTAATAAGTGTGCATGAGTGTGTGTATGTCTTCCAACCCCACGTCTTTCTCTCTTTTATTTAATCACTTTTGATGGTTAGATTAGGGATCATTTTCAATTAGCATACCTTATGCTTGCATGTTTGCATCCATTCATTTGTCTTGCATGCACCGAGGCTCAGCGCATCATTCAAACTGCATTGTCAATTTCAATACTTACTTGAATACGTGTTTCAAAGCATGCTATCAAAGTATTGCAAATACCGTGATTAGGTAGTCGAGCCTATCTTAGTGCATTATTGCATGTGTTGCATTAGGCATCTCAGCATAGTTAGGATCATGCATTTTTCTAACTAGTTTTTTGTTTTAGCTTGGAGTACTCGGTGAGTTTTATGCTTTAGCATACTTACACGAGTGTGATTGCCATGTTGCCATGATTCGCATGCTTGCCATGAGGCTATGTGCTTACTTGCTTAACTGCATGAATGCTTGTGGATGAAGGTTTTGTTGCTTGAATTGGAACAATTCAACGAATGTGAGTTTTAAGCCCACTTTGCGAAGTGGCAAATCATGTTTTAAGCCCATCATGTTTGGTGGTAAATCCGCGTTTTAGCCCACTTAAGGGTGGCAATTTCAAACCATTTTCGAAAGCAAACATGAGTTGAATTCGTTCCAAGTCTTGCGACTTAGTCTATACTTGCTTATGTGCGTCACATAGTAAAGTTAGCTAATAACCGGAATAAGAATACATGAGGTTTATAAAATAACATATCATGATTAGTAGAGGCCGATCTTTGATCAGGCGAGCGGGGGTGCTCATTTCAGGACCTTCCTTTCTCGTACCCAAGTTCTCGAGCCGAGGCAACTTTGGTGATGACAGACACGTGGCCTTTGGCACAAGTCAGGGTTTCCTACATTTCCCAAAAACAAAATATTTAGGTGGCGACTCTGTAATCTGGCAAAGCAATCCAGTTTTGGCATTATTTGATTTAAAATCGATTTTTCCAAAATGATTTTCCGAATTGGACTCTTTGGTGTTTATCAGTTTCACATTGCACTTGTGAGACTAGATTCAGAAACGTGACAGGAGTCCGAACTGTAGGACCAATTCGAGCTCTCCGAAAGGGGGCGCGAAAAAGTCGAGCTACAGCTAGTCACTGCCGCATCTTGTCTATATCTAGCCCTTCTTGTTGACTCATTGGTGTCCACAGGATCTTTTTGTAACTCAATAGCCCTTTGGGCTATACCAGCCCTCAATTATTTCCACCCAACGATTCCACCAAATGGGCCTTGGGTAATACCACCTCCAAATGAATATTGGGCTAGTCCTTATCAAGCCCAGAAATGCTTCTTAGAAAGCCTTGAGTCATAATATCACCATCCACCTTTTGCAATCCATCTGATTCTGCCACCCATGACTCTTCAACTTCCTCCACTACTAGCTCTTTATTGCACCCTCCATCCATTGATTTTCCCAATCCCACCTCTGTCACTTTAGCAGCAGCAAAACCACCCCA
Source organism: Camellia japonica (assembly GCA_030407325.1). Lineage (NCBI taxonomy): Eukaryota > Viridiplantae > Streptophyta > Magnoliopsida > Ericales > Theaceae > Camellia > Camellia japonica. The sequence goes on from JAPPVO010000029.1 coordinate 166,234,590, forward strand.
TCGTTACAGTTTTCCATACCTGCCATATCCTCACTGCTACAGTCCAATACCCTGAACAACTTTTCCTCCTTGTCCAACCCCTTGCTGGCCAACTATTCCGTAACGTCCACCTCATCACCTGTCTTCTCCCCCTCACTCTCCACGCTGTCTAGTTTATCATTTCTCCTTCGACCTCCATGGTAAGAATTCTGATCAACCTCGGTGCCGACTCCTACCTTCACATTCTCACTCCTATTAGTATTATCCACCACACTATGCGAAGCCTCCACTGCTTCATAGACCCTAACTGGAAACAGTCTTCCATTGCAATTCAAATAGATCATCCTATTAATGTTTCCCATGGACTTAGTAAGAATTTTAACTCGCCCAAACTGAAATGACCTCAACATGCGGGTATCCTCATCAATTTGTATTACCTCTTCCTATACCCTTCCAATACTCTTAAATGTGTTAACACTCCATAGATTAAAAGGAACACCAAAACAATAAATCCACACGCATCGCTCATAGTCAACAGACTCACTTTTGCTCGCTTCTAATAAAGAATCACCCCATTCAAATATCCACTCTTTTAGACTTGCAGCACCCTCAGTGAATGCTCGTGCTGAGGGAAAAGTCAAGACTGCCAATCTTCCTCCCCCTTCTCGTACAAGAACATCCTTGTAACCACGTCTCCGAACCTCCTCCTTGAATGCATAAAATGAGAAAAATGATTTAAGCTTGACAACCACACTTTTATACAGCCACACATTACTTTCTTCCTTCATAAATACTGTGATATCATCATTCCCCTGCTTCTTTCCTCGAGAGACTACCTCTGCATAGGAACGCATTCCCCTCACAGTCTCCCCGTCTTGCCTAGGAAAATTATCATTTCCTTTTCTCATGGTCATATCAGTCTTCAATCTCCCCTGATTGTTATTATGAGCCCCAATGACCTCTCATTTCTTTACAGAATTCTGCTTTTCAGCCTTATTAAAGTCAGCCTTCTTGACTTTAATTTTGCTCTTCAGCCTTATCATCCCACTAGAGCCCATTACCCTTTTGAACTGCTACATCAGCCGCAATCAAACAATCGTATCGAACAAACCCGAACCTTGAGCTTGTTTCTTTCCTTCTCTTCATAGGAATGAGCACATCCTTAATAACACCAAACTTTTTAAACAGATCGCACAAACTCCTCGAATCCATTTTGTCAGGGATGTCATCAACAAACAAGGTCACTAACCCTGACTGGACTGATGGCCTTTGCAACTTTCTACGCCACCTCTGACAAAGCACCGGTCACCACCCTCCTATCACCATCATTACTTCCACCGCACTTCTCTCCATTTTTTCTAATAGAGTATGCACTTCTCTCGGTTTCAAGTAATTAAAACTCGAGGATGAGTTTTTCTTAAGATGAGGAGAATAATTGTGTACCACTTTGTTCAGAGGATTCAGAAGGCAACAAGTTCTCGTAGATGGCCAAGAGAAGGAACTATAAGTAAACAAAGTGTTGGAAAATGGCGTTGTATAAACTTATTTTTTTCTTAGCTTTGAGCATTAATTAAGGTTGGACTAAGCATTATTTTTAACATTTCTAATTGGGTTCATGTTTAATGTCACGTAGTGAATAACATCGTGTAGTTGGTTGCTCAAAACTATTTCCCAATGAATAAGAATTCAACATGTATTTTCAAGTTCGTGGAAATGGCTTTAGGTGGGTTTCCTACACATTTGTGAAATGTGCTTGTCCCAAATAGAAAAGGCTTAAGGATTTATATGAGTATACGTCTAGCTTGGCATACTTGGGTTGGGCCTCAAGGGGCACCCCAAGTTTTGTAAGGAGGAGAGTTATGGACAAAGTGGGCTTGGCCCAAAACCACCACACAAGCGCGTGCGTGCCGCCGCAACCATCCAACTAGCTAGCCGACCGAGGCACGGGTGCGTGGTGTGGGTTGTGGTACTATTCTGGTCGCAACTTTCCGGCCATGTCCGAATAGATGTATGGTTGGCTATAAATAGCCTGCCATTCCATCAATTTTTCTTCAACATTTCTTTGTTCTTCTTCCTCTTATCGTCCTCTTGTTCTTCTGCATCTGTTCTGCATTTAATCTTAGGAAGAGAAAGAAAGAGTTACAGCATAGTTTTGGTTTGCCAGACTTGAATTTGTAGTGCTGCAAATTAAGTATTAGTTGTTGCATCCTGGGAAGTAGATGCCGTTAAATCTCGAAGCACCGGAGCGAGGGCGAAATCTACTTTAAAGAGATTGTGTCCAACACAAGTCTCGACTTATAATTTTTGTAAGCAATTAATTCAGAATTTAATTTATTTAATTATTTTTTGGATTATTTATTTTTATTTTGTTGTTTATTTTATTTATACATTTAGTTTACACACACACAACCATTGGGAGTAACAATCTTAAAGTAGATCTATGTTTTGTAAAGAGGGGAGTTATGGACAAAGTGGGCTTGGCCCAAAACCACCACACACATGCGCGCATGCCGCCGCCGCCGCCCAACCAGCTAGCCGAGCCAAGCGTAGGTGCGTGGTGTGGGTTGTGGTACTGTTCCGATCGCAACTTTCTGGCCATGTCCGAACAGGTGTATGGTTGGCTATAAATAGCCTGCCATTCCATCATTTTTTTTTCAACATTTCTTTCTTCTTCTTCCTCTTATCGTCCTCCTATTCTTCTGCATCTGTTCTGCATTTGTTCTGCATTTAATCTTAGGAAGTGAAAGAGAGAGTTACAATATAGTTTTGGTTTGCCAGACTTGAGTTTGTAGTGCTACAAATCAAGTATTAGTTGTTGCATCTTGGGAAGTAGACGTTGTTAAATCTCGAAGCACCGGAGCGAGGGCGAAATCTACTTTAAAGAGATTGTGTCCAATACAAGCCTCGACTTATAATTTCTGTAAGCAATTAATTCAGAATTTAATTTAATTAATTATTTTTTGGATTATTTATTTTTATTTTGTTGTTTATTTTATTTATACATTTAGTTTACACACATACACAACCACTGGGAGTAACAATATTGAAGTAGATTCATGTTTTTTTTTAATTATTTATTTCTATGTTAGACAGACGAATATTTTGTTTCGAGAAATTAAATAGTAGTCATATACTGTTTAATTTCTTAAATAGTAGTAATATACTGTTTAATGATTTCTTTGATAACATAGTAGTCATATACTATTTGTCATTGGAGTTTTGTTACAAAATATTTTTCTGTATATTTTGTGTGTAAACTAAATTATGTATAAATTTGTGATTGGTGCATTATTATTTCGTTAGAACTATGCCTACTGAAACAAACAGTACTGAGACTGTTCGTACTCCGACCCCCACACTCGTTGTGCCAGTAATGACTCCGGCAGTACCAGTAAATCATGGGGAGAAGCCAGAAAAATTCAATGGAAATGATTTTAAAAGATGGCAACAAAAGATGATATTTTATCTTACTACTGTAGACACCCCATTTTTGACTGACCTTAAGATTCAGACATCATCGATTGAGCACTTGGTGATAGTGCATGTTGCGCTCGTTTCGAGTTTCTAGAGTTTCGGCTGAGTGCCTTGCCTCCGGGCCTCTAAACTCTTTGTGCTTTGGCTCGGTTTGCGGACCGAACCTTGTTTCTCTTCCTTGGAGGGAGGGAGAGGTCTTGTAGACCACCTCTTTGTGGTCGTAGACCACTTTTCTCATTTGGAGACCAGTTTTTGATTTTCGGAGCCTTCGGCTGCGCGCCTTGTCTCAGGACCGCTTAACGTTCTCCGTTTGGCGTGGTTTTTGAACCACACCTTGTTGCCTCTACCTGGAGGGACACTGTGGTCCGGGAGACCACTTTTGTGGTCGTATACCACTTTTGATGCCGGTAGACTAGTTTTCGAGGCTTTCGGCTGCGCGCTTTGCCTCCTGAACTTTCATCTTGCATCCTTTTTGGTTTGTTTTTGGTACAAACCTTGTTTTCCTTGTTTGGAAGGTGGTACAAGGGTGGGAGACCAGTTCTTCCCCTTGGAGACCATTTTCCTCCCCACTAGCTAGTTTTCTGGTCGGCCAACTAGTTTTCTTGGTCTTTGGACCACCTTTACTGGTCGGCCACCACACCACTGCATTGTTTTCATGCTCTAGACCTTCTCCCCTCATGGCCGACCACTTGTTGTCTTGGGAGACCACTTGTGGTGGTTGGCTGACCACTTCAAGTAGCTGGCCGACCACTTCAAGTGGTCGGCTGCTTTTTGTCACCTTTTTGGAGATATTTTCATCCAGCTGTCACAGCTGGAAGGCACTAAAACCATCCTCCATACACGTGTATGGAGGGATGGCCTTGGACCCTAAGCTTGTCCAACAAGCTTGAGCATTTGTTCTCTATATAAGAGAACCTCCTCCTCCCTCCTCTAGGTTCAGATTTTGTGCCTTGAGCTATACATATACACCTTTGTCACTATATTGCTCTTCTTCTTCATTTTTGTGCCTTAAAGTGTAGGTTTATCATACTTTAACACATAAACACACACTCAAACACCATCCTTTTGTTGCTGAGGTGCTTAGGAGCTGGTTTTGGTGTTGTTGGATTGGTTTGAGCTTGGAAAACCTGCTGGAGTTGTGATTTTGAAGGTGTTCATCAAGGGTGAGCTTCTAACCCTTAAATTCCTTGATTTTTCTTAAGCTTTTGGACCTATATGCATGCTGATTTAAGCTTAACTCTTAACTATAAAAAGTTCTATTTTTGCATGCTTAAAATGTTTGTTTAAGGTCACTTTTTTGTTGGGGGTGGTCTACCCCCTCTTAGGCTTTGTTAGGCCTTGTTTTGAGCCATCCCTTTTGGCTCTTGTTCTAGCCTTTGCATGATCTTTCTACCATTGAAATCTAAACAATTTTCAGTGGTGGAAATATGGTTTTGGGGTCCCAAATAGGAGAGGGCCCCTCTCCTTGTGTTTTGTATGTTTGCTTTGAATGCCTCATGTTTGAGCATGTTTATTAAGCTTGTGTTGGCTTGTTCTTAGCATGTATTTGGGGTTATTTTGATATGGCATGTCACTATTTTTGGTTGTCTTGATCATCCCTTGCATGCATAATACACTTGTAGTGTAATCCTCACAAACTAGTCTTGTATGCTTCATGAAGTAGCATGTCTTTCTAGCTTGTTTTGAGTCCATTTCAGCATGTTCTTGGTGTTTTTTTACCATGATATACCTCTGTTAAGGTTTGGTTTAATGGCCCTATGCATGCTCCATGCACTTGTAGTGCATTTCCATGAAGTAGCCTAATGTGTACCATGCTTTAACATGTCGTTCTAGCATGCTTTTGGCTTAACTTCAAGAAACTTTTGTCCATGTTTTAGCATGCTTAAGCTCTGATTTGTGTTGTTTTTATCATACATGCCATGCTTTGTATAGCTATAGTGCATTATAGCTTGTTAGCTTTGTGTATCAAGTCCACTAGGATGCATTGCTTGGCCTATTTGAATGGTTTGGCATCATTTAAAATGTGATTTCAGTCCATGTAGTGTGGTCATACACTTGCATCTTTCATTTATTCAATGCGTTGGAGGGTTTGCCCTTTATGCCTTGACATGAACCATTGTGTATGCCTTCATGCCTAAGCTTGCGAGCTATCATTTCAGTGTGTTTTTGGGGTTATTTTGCCATGATATAACTCTTATTTTTATTGGTTAAGTCATCTCATGCTTGGTCTTGATAGGTGTAGTGTAATCCATCTTATTTGCCTTGCATTCATCATGCCTTATGCTCTTCATGCTAGCTTGTTTTGGCTTCCTTCCATACATGTTTTAGTATCATTTTGACATGTTCTAGGACTATTTTGGGTTGCCTTGACCATACGCTTCAAGTTTTGCATAGTTGTAGTACAAATGCCAATGCTAGCTTCAAGCTTTGGGTACCATAGCATGCTTCATTTGTGTTGTGTACATGATTTGGCATCCTTTAACATGACATTTTAGAGCATATAGGATTGCTATGTTCCTACTTCATTTACTCTTTAAGTGCCTTTGAGTGTTATGCATAGTTGCCTAGCTTATGGCCTAGCTTGTGTGCTTGCATGCCTAGACCTTTGGGCCCCCATCTCAGCATGTTTTGGTCTTTGTTGAGACCTATTTGAGCTCTGTCCATGATTGGTTCAATCATCTGTGCCATGTATTGCATGCCCCTTGTGTAGTCCCTTTAATGGCTTTGTGCCTTAGGCCCTCTTGCATGCTTTACTTGTGTTGTTTGAATGATTTGGCATCATTTCACACTTGATTTCAGAGCCTTTAGTGTTGTCACACTTCCATGTTTGTCGCTTTTTCATCATGCTTGAGAGTTGTGCTCTTATACCTAGTTGATGGGCCATTGCATGTGCATGCATTTACCTTGCATTTCATGCCTTCATTTTAGCATTATGGCCACTGGCTTGGGCATGGCTGAGGCCTGTCCACATTTGGTTTAAGTCCATTGAGCATGTTATGCCATATTGTTACATTGCATTGAGTATGCCATGTTGTTGTTTGCATTGTGTATGCCATTTTGTTGCTTTGCATTGAGTATGCATGCCATTAGCATTGAGTATACTATGTTACATTGCATTGCATGTTTGCATGCTTATCCCTCGCATGTTGTTTGCATGCTTGTTTTATTGTATTGCATGTTTGCATGATTCAGTTGCATTGCATGTTTGCATGCTTGATGTCGCATTGCAGTGGGTATGCCATGTTATTTGTTACATTTTGTTTGGAATAGGTGTTAGTCCAAACACGGGAAACGAGGGACGTTTCATACTTGAAGTGATGAAACATGCCTCATTTCTCGGTCGTCGACGCTCTTGATCATAGATGATAGAGTTCTAGGCCTTATGTGTTTATGTGTGCATTCATTTCATATTGAATTGTGCAATTTGGCTTCTCGGCCATCATGCATCGAGATGCGTGATTGGTGGCCCGAGGGTCGACAACCACACTCCCTTGAGCTTATGAAATGATAGGGAGGGTGGTTGTGCACACATATCTTGCAAATACATTGCCATGCCCTTTCTTGCTCTCTGTTGCAGCAAACTGGAGAAGTGTAGCAACAACTGGTTGGCCAGCCAGAAAAGCTAGCTGGCCGACCACTTTTTCTGGTCTGCAGCAAAGAAAGGTGGTCGGCAAGTGGTCTCCCACATCAACAACTGGTCGGCCACCCTCCCACAGGTCCTCAAAGTGTGTTAGAAGCTTTCTGGAGCTTGGTGCAAGATTCTGAGAACAGTTGCAAATAGAGGCAAATTGGGGCATCGCGACGGATTTCCGAACGAGGCGACCGGGTATGCGTGCATTCTTCTCCCTTTGAGGACATTGCTTTACTGCTTTATTTAGCTAATTTGCTTAGCTAGTTTATGCTTTGGTTTTGTACCTAATTAGTTAATGCGTTTAACTATTCAATTTGTGTTGTAATAGCTTAATTAGTTAGCTTATTAGTTAATTAGTTTTGTGATTTAATAATTAGTTTAATTAACTTAGGTTAGCTAGTTAGCTTCTTATTCGGACCCTCCGTCGAGAGGGCCAATTGTTGTAATAAGCGTGCGTGTGTGTGATGCATGTCTTCCAACCTCCATTTCTTTCTCCCTTTTACTTAACCGCTTACGATGGTTAGTTTTAGGGCATATTTCGATTAGCATACTTATGCTTTGCATGCGTGCACCCATTCATCTGTTTTGCATGCACCGGGCTCGGTGCATCATACTAACTGCATTGCATTTCAATTCCAAGTTGAATACATGTATCGAATTGTCGCATTCACATGACATTTTAGATAGCCGAGCCTATTCTAGTTGCATTCTTGCATGTGTTGCATTAGACATCTTAACATGAACTAGGATCATGCATGATTTCTAACTAGTTCTCTGTTTTGGCTTGGAGTACACTGTGAGTGTTTACGTTTTAGCATACTGCATGTGTGTTAATGTTGCCATGAAAGCATGCTTGCCATGAGGCTAACTGTTTATGTGATTAACTACTTGAATGCCTGTGGGTGAAGGTTGGATTACTTGAATTGGAACAATTCATTGAAATCCGCGATTTAGCCTACTTGCGAGTAGCACCTCTAAACCATTTTCAAACAAACGAACATGCAATGTTTTGTTCCAAATTAGGTGATCTAGTCTATACTTGTATGCTGTGCGCATCACATAGTAATTCTAGGTTAATAACCGGAATAAGAACACATGTGTTTTAAAAAACAAGATATCATGTTAGTAAAGGCCGATCTTTGATCGGGCGAGCGGGGGTGCTCATTGCATGACCTTCCCCTCTCGTACCCAAGTTCCCGAGCCAAGGCAACTTTGGTGATGATGGACACGTGGCCTTAGGCACGAGTCAGGGTTTCCTAAATTTCCCCAAAATAAAATATTTAGGTGGCGACTCTGTATCTGGCAAAGCAGTCCATGTTTGACACTTCTTTATTAAAATCAGTTTTCCAAAACGATTTGCCAGATTTAGACTCTTTGGTGATTTATCAATCTTACATTGCACTTTGTGAGATCAGATTAAGAATCGTGACACAAGTCCAAACTTGTAGTAGCTAGAGAACAAAACGGAACTCGTGCCCTCGTAGGCGCAGAGTCGGGGAGTTCTCGGGGCGGTCTACAACTACATTGAATTTGGCTCGCTTCACTTATGAAAAAGCTCTGGCACTAAACGTGAGAGAAACTAACCGGCAAGTGGTTGCCGCAGTCGATGCATGGAAGCATGGTGATTTTTTGTGTCGGAGTTATATCCTCAATGGGTTGGACAATACACTGTACAATGTGTATAGTGTCAAAAGCATTACAAAAGAACTGTGGGAATCTCTAGATCTGAAGTATAAGACAGAGGATGTCGATACAAAGAAATTTGTTGTTGGCCGTTTTCTGGATTTTAAAATGATGGATTCTAAGACGGTTATTAGCCAGGCTCAAGATCTCCAATTAATTCTCGATGACATACATACGGAAGGGATGATTCTTAGTGAATATTTCTAAGTAGTGGTGATCATTGAAAAATTAACCACCATCCTAGAAATAATTCAAGAATTATCTGAAGCATAAGCGCAAGGAGATGAAATTAGAGGAACTGATAGTGTGGCTCAGAATTGAGGAGGACAACCATGGTTCCGACAAGAACTCAGGAAACCATATCATGCAGACTAAAGCAAATTTTGTGGAACATGGACAAGGGTCAAAATTCAACAACAAGAAGTGGAAGCATGATGGCAATGGCCCCAAACAAGGATCCACTAGTAAGATCAACAAAGGAATCAACAGCGGGTTCAACAAGAGGTTCAAAGGCAAGTGTTTTGTGTGCGACAAAGATGGACATCGCGGTAAGGATTATCATGTTCGCAAGGACGGAGGGAGCTTAAGCAAAAAGCCAACACAAGCCAATATAGCCAAGGATTTTTATCTTTCCAATGGTGTGGCAGACATCAATCTTGCTACAGTAATCTCTGAGGCTAATTTGGTGGGCAATCCCAAGGAGTGGTGGGTGAATACTAGAGCAACCCGCTATATCTGTGCGAATAAGAAGATGTTCACAACCTACAAAGTGGTGGAAAGTGGGGAACAACTTTTTATCGGAAACTCCTCCACATCAACTGTGGAAGGACAAGGAAAGATTGTGCTGAAAATGACCTCGAGGAAAGAACTCACTCTTAGCAATGTACTCCATGTGCAGGAGATTCGCAAGAATTTGATTTTTGGGTCATTGTTGATCAAGAATGGGTTTAGATTAGCTTTTGAATCTGACAAGGTTGTACTCTCCAAAAGTGGAATGTAGGTGGGGTGAGGTTACATGAGTGATGGGCTTTTTAAGCTCAATGTTTTAACTGTTGTACCCAATTTGGCTATTAATAATAAGAACACATCTTCTGTTTATATTGCTGTGTCTTCTTTTTTATGGCATGGTAGATTATGACATGTTAATTTTAATTCTTTGCGTAGATTTGTTTCTTAGAATGTTTGCCAAACTTAGAGTTTGATCCTAATCATAAATCTGAGATTTGTGTTGAGGCAAAACTCATTAAGGCATCATTTAATAAAGTAGAAAGAAGTACTGAACCTCTAAGTTTAATTCACACAGATATTTGTGATTTAAAATTATTCAAACTAGAGGAGGTAAAAAGTACTTTATTACTTTTATTGATGATTGCACCCGATATTGTTATGTTTATTTATTGAGAAGTAAAGATGAAGTCTTAGAAACTTTTAAACAATATAAGCTTGATGATGAAAATCAACTTGGCAAAACTATTAAGATATTGAGGAGTGACAGAGGTGGTGTGTATAATGCACCATTTGAGAAATTTTGTTTTGAATATTATGTTATTCACCAAATCACAACACCGTGTTCTCCTTAGTCAAATAGAGTTGCTGAGAGAAAAAATCGAACTCTTAAAGAGATGATGAATACCATGTTGATTAGTTTAGGGTTACCTCAGAACATGTGGGGGGCTGTGATTTTGTCTGCTAACTTTATCCTTAACAAGGTACCCCACAAGAAACTTAATCAAACACTTTATGAATTATGGAAAGGTCGACGACCTACCTACAATTACTTCAAAGTGTGGGGGTGTTTGGCCAAGGTGGCAGTCCTTAGTCCTAAAACAACTAAGATAGGACCAAAAATCATTGATTGTGTGTTCATTGGTTTGTGCAAATAATAGTAGCGCATGCAGATTTTTAGTTTATAGATCTGAAAATCCTGATATGCATGTAAACACTATTATTGAGTCAAGGAATGCGTCATTTTTCGAACACATTTTTCCTTGCAAGGAAACTGAAGAGACAAGTTCAAATAAAAGAACTTTTGATACTACTATGGGTAGTAGTGAAGACCAAAATGATAATGAAGCAGATGAACCTAGACGTAACAAGAGGGCTAGGATCTCAAAATCATTTGGTTTAGATTTCCTGACATACCTGTTAGAAAATGAGCCTCAAAACTTCAAGGAAACAATGTCAAGTCCTGAAGCTCCATTGTGGAAAGAGGCTGTAAATAGTGAAATTAAATCTATTTTGCAAAATCATACTTGGGAATTGGTGAATCTTCTAACATGATGTAAACCTCTTGGATATAAGTGGATATTCAAGAGAAAAATGAAAGCAGATCCTTCAATAGATAAATACAAGGCTAGGCTTGTTGTTAAGGGATGTAGGCAGAAGAAGGCTTTGATTATTTTGATACCTATTCACCAGTGACAATAATAATAGCTATTCACATGCTAATAGTGATTACAGCATTGTATAATTTAAAAATACATCAAATGGATGTTAAAACAGCCTTTTTAAATGGCGAGTTGGATGAGGAAATCTATATGGAACAACTGGAAGGGTTTCAAATTCCTAGTCAACAGAAGAAGGTTTGTAAACTTGTCAAATCCCTTTATGGATTAAAACAAGCTCCGAAACAATGGCATGAAAAGTTTGCTCATGCTATGCTTTCGAATGGTTTTAAGATAAACGAATGTGACAAATGCGTCTATGTTAGAAGCACAGACAAATGCTATGTCATAGTTTGTCTTTATGTGGATGACATGCTCATTATTGGAAGCAATAATGACATGATTAAATCCACAAAGAAAATGTGGAACAAAAAGTTTGACATGGAAGATTTGGGAGTAACAGATATTATTCTAGGAATAAAAATTACCAGAACATTAGAAGGATATGATTTATCTCAATCTCATTATGTTGAGAAGATTCTGGAGAAATTTGGAAAACATAACGACTGTCCTTCTAAAACCCCTATTGACATTAGTCTTCATTTGTCAAAAAATACAGGAATAGATATATTACAATTAGAGTACTCTCGAATAATCAAAAGCTTGATGTACTTAATGAATTGCACTAGGCCGGATATAGCCTATGCTGTAAGCAAATTAAGTAGGTACACAAGTAATCCAGGGTCAGATCACTGGAAAACGATAATTAGGGTACTTAGGTATCTAAGACATACCTAAAATTATGGCTTACATTATACTAAATATTCAGCAGTACTCAAGGGGTACCGCGATACAAATTGGATATCGGATACTAAAGACTCAAAATCTACCAGTGGATACGTCTTTACCATGCAGTCTCTTGGAAATCCTCCAAGCAGACATGCATAGCAAGGTAGACAATGGAATCTGAGTTTATTGCATTAGATAAAATTGGAGAAGAAGGAGAATGGCTTTGTAATTTCTTAGAAGACATTCCAATGTGGCCTAAACCTATGTAAGCTATATGCATTCACTGTGATAATGAAACATCAATAGGACGGACACAGAATCATATGTATAACGGTAAGTCTTGACACATTCGTCGAAGACATAATACCGTTAGGCATTTGCTCTCACATAGAATAATTTGCATAGAATATGTAAAGTCAAGAGAAAATATTGCAGATTCATTGACTAAAGGGCTAACTAGAGAGCAAGTGTACCATTTATCGAGAGGAATGAGATTAAAACCTATTACTTAAAAGTTGCCATAATGGAAACCCAACCTAGTTGATTGGAGATCTCAAGATGTAGGTTCAAAGGGACAATCAAATTATGGATGACTTCACGTATCACTAAGGAGGTTTTCTCCTACCCATTTTTATGGTAAGAACAGTGATACCTACAGTGTTAGTAAGATAAACTTTGCTTTTAATGATTCTTATAGCTTGGACATCCAAGTGGGATATGTCAGGATACTCTTAATAAGAAGTCACATATATGAGTGTGAATTAGACCGGTTCTATGAGAATTGAGAAGGCTAAATTCTCTAGAGCACTCATGAATTACCAGATGTTGTTTAGGGCCAAAATAAACACAACCGTGAGAACCAAACTATGTCTGCAAATACACTATGTGTAGTCTATTGTCTTGGCTTACACAAACAGCTGAACAGTTCAAGGCATCACGTCCACTGGTTAGCTATTAAGTCCGATAGGCTTTCACTAGAGGAGGTTCAAAACCAAAAGCTACCTATCTCGATGTGGCGTGTCTTCTTAATGTACTCTTTCTTTGTCTGCATTTTGTTGCATGTCTGTTATCATGAATTCCATTCATGTGGGGGATTGTTGGAAAATGGCTTTGTATAAACTTATTTTTTTGCTAGCTTTGAGCATTAATTAAGGTAGGATCCAAACGTTATTTTTAACGTTTCTAATTGGGTTCATGTTTAATGCTTCATAGTGAATAACATCGTGTATTTGATTGCTCAAAACCATTTCTGGATGAATGAGAATTCAATGCGCATTTTTGGGTTCGTGGAAATGGCTTTAGGTGGGTTTCCTACACATTTATGAAATGTGTTTGTCTTACATAGGAAAGGTTTAAGGATTTATATGAGTATATGTCTAGCTTGCCATACTTGGGATAGGCCCCAAGGGGCACCCCAAGTTTTGTGAGGGAAGTTATGGATAAAGTGGGCTTGGCCCAAAACCACAACACATGCGCGTGCGCCGCTATTGTCGTCTGGCAGACTGGCCAAGCCGAGCTAAGTCGGGCACGGGTACGTGGTGTGAGTCGGGTCCTAACTTTAATTTTTTCGACAAAATTCGTTTGAATTTTTTCAATTCTTGTGGGAATTTTTTTTTCCTTACAGAAATAATTCAAATTTTGTGCCAAATTTTCAAATTCAAATTTCTGAATTTTTTGGTCGCCTCTTTTCTGAATCGGTACTGTTCTGATTGCAACTTTCCGGTCATGTCCGAACAGCCACCAAGGCCTACCAGAACAGGTGCATGGTTGGCTATAAATAGCCTGCCATTCCAGCATTTCATTCTATCAATTTTTCTTCAACATTTCTTTCTTCTTCTTCCTCTTATCGTCCTTTTGTTCTTCTGCATCTGTTATGTATTTAATCTTAGGAAGAGAAAGAGGGAGTTACAACATAGTTTTGGTTCGTCAGACTTGAGTTTGTAGTACTGCAAATCAAGTATTAGTCGTTGCATCCTGGGAAGTAGACGCTGTTAAATCTCAAAGCACTGGAGCGAGGGCAAAATCTACTTTAAGGAGATTATGTCCAACACAAGCCTCAACTTATAATTTCTATAAGCAATTAATTTGGAATTTAATTTATTTAATTATTTTCTAGATTATTTATTTTTATTTTGTTATTTATTTTATTTATACATTTAGTTTACACACAACCACTGGGAGTAACAAAAAGTACTTAAAATATTTTATTGTAGTACAAACTAGCTATATGGCCCAAGCAAAAGAAAAGAAAGAAAGAGACAAAGAAACACTCTGTGGCTGAGTTAATCAGTTTAGCAGTTTAACATTACTAGTTATATCCAGGTGGTTAGCAGAACTAAAATTCCAAGGGCAATTTTGCCTACAATGAATAGTATTGAACATATGGCAAAACAAGATGATCAAGCCAACCTCTACACCAAAGGTAATAAAGTAAATATGTAGCCTCTACACCGAAGGTAATCTTCCACGTGATGATTTCTTCCGTGTGATTTCTCTCAGTGTCCATCTCCACGTGATCCAACAAGCAGAGGAGTGTCTGCCTCCTCTACGACTAGTATTTTGGATATAAATAGAAGTGTTTTATATGGAGAAAAGTCAAGAAGTGAAGAAGAGAAAATTTTGTAATATTGAAATATTCTCAAATATTGTGTTGTGTGCTATCAGTGATTAATTATTTCTATTGAGAGAAAATTTGTTGAGAGTTTGAGCAAAATTGTAAAAGGATTTTCTATTCCTTATTCTTATTATTCTTGTAAAAAAAAAAAAGAGAGAGAGTTTTTATAAGTGATTTTTTGGGATAAAATTACTTGGGTTAGGTGAGACTAGGTACCGGATTCAAAACTAGTTAGGTTATTTTTGTGAGTGGTTTTTGGAATAAAATCACTTGGTGAGGCATGACTAGGCACCGAATTCTAAACTAGTCGGAGTAATCAGGATTGCTCACTTGTTGTAGAGGTTCACTAGCACCCGTGAAGTTAGTGGTGTATTACTATTTGAAGAATAGTGGAGAAATTTTTGAGGAGGATATTTGGGGAGTTGATGTAGGCCTGGCGTGCCGAATCACTATAAATCACTATGTTTGATCTCTCTTCCCTTTGCTCATTTTATTTCTCTACTTAATATTGTTGAACAAATTTATTTATTTATTTATTATTTGGGTTAAATTTTTAATTTGGTAATTTATTTAGAAACTCAATTCATCCCCTCATCTTGGGTTGTCTACCTGGGATAACAATTGGTATTAGAGTAAGGACTCTCATTTATTTTTTGACCTAACAGTCTTAAAGTTGATCTATGGCAGCCATTATAGGAACACAAATTATTGATGGTCACTCACCTTCCAACCCTCTATATTTTACTAGTGATGATTATATTTATTGGAAAAATATAATGATGTTGTATATTCAAGGGACAGACTGCATGGTATAGAAGATTATTAAAAATGGTCCAATTATTCCTTCCAAAATCATAGATATAAAGAAAATTCTTAAAACAGAAGAGGAATGAGATGGGGATGATATTAGAAGCATTCAAATAAATGCTAAAGCAAAACATATTTTATATTGTGTACTTGATCCTAATGAATATGATAAAATTTGTGCTTGTGACACAACAAAAGAGATTTGGAAAAAAATTAAAAATCACACACGAAGGCATGAATCAAGAAAATGAAATCACAGAAGAAGTAAAATTTGCATGTGGAGATGATGACAACATAAAATACCCCAATGAAGAAAGCACTGACAATCAAGTGACAAATATTTGTTTCGTGGGAGTTGAAGATGATGAGGTAAATACAAATTCTCCCACATATGATGAATTATTAGATTTATTGAGGAGTTACATGATGATTTTCAAAAGATTATTTCAAAACAATATTTTCTCGAAAAATCAAATAAATGTCTTTTAAATGAAAATGATGTTTTGAAAAATGAAAATGAAATCTTTAAAAATGAAAATGAAACTCTGAAAAATAAAAATGAAATCTTTAAAAAGGAAAATGAATATTTAAAAAATTATTCAAATGATTTGAAAATTGAAAATAATTCCTTAAAAGAAAATATAGAAGATTTAAATCAAATGATTTTTAAATTCACACAAGGGAAATAAATTTTAAATAAATTACTTGAAAATCAAAGATGTGTTTTTGATAAAGCGGGTAAGAAACAAATTTTTTATAAAAATTTCTTTGTTAAAGCATCATCATTTAGTAATCCTAATATTGTGTGTCATTATTGTAATAGGAATAGTCACTCAATTTCATCATGTCAATTTAAAAAAGGATTACATGGAACAAAAATGAAATGAATGCCAAAATCAAGTAATCTTGAAACTAACACTCACGGACCCAAAAAGATTTGGGTACCAAAATCGAAAACTTGATTTTTTATTTAGTTTTATTTATTTATTTTTTTTGTAGGTCCGCTTCAAGGTGAAATTCGGTAAGAGAAAATGGTAATTGGATAGTGGATGTCCATAATGCATAATCGGAGACAATATTCACTACATCTTCTTGGATAAACAGTAATCACGCAATATTCAAAAACACCAATAAATAATTGGTATTGCTAGCTTTGGTAAAAGTTGATTTTCTAAATCTGAAAATATTTCATTTGATGATATCATTATTATTCTCATGCTTACCTGCAAATCATTGGGTTGCATACATGTCACGACCCAAACTCGCCCCTATAGGTTTAGCGTCGTAACTGGCCAGTAATCCGTGATTACCGAAGGCCTGTTTTACAATAATGACAATAATACAATATAAAGGGGCTGGCGGAAGCCAATCAATAATAACATACATCGTCCAATGAGTTGTGAGGACCTGAATGGAAATAAACTTTCATATACATAGTTATATCCACAAACACTTATGCCCATAAAAACACATATATACAAGACAAAACACAAGTTAGGGAATTAAATCCCATTATCAAAAACACTATTAACAAAAGTCATAAAACATCTTTTCACTGAGCAATATCAAAAGGGTGAATTTGAACCACCCAAAAAGCCTTGACACAGGTTGGTACGGAACCTCGCGATGAGGCATAATAGCTGGCCTGACAAAACAAGGGTTCAGGTTGTCGCCACTAGCTTTGATCTGATGCTCGATCACCTACATGTATATATATAAACAGTGAGCTAGAGCCCAGTGAATAACAACTGTGTAAAGAGGTTAAGAATGATATTCTTACATAATTTTGAAATAATCGATTATCAATAGAACATTGTCAATCAATATCTTTTTGTCCATCAGTCGTTCAATCATTCAATTCAATTAATCATATTCATATAAGTCATACGTGGTACATCCAATAGCAACAATACAATAGGTCTTAAAGACCGAACAATCAATTGATGGCCATCAAACAATAGACAATAGTTCCCAGAATTGGAACTGATAGAGATCTCTGTAACAATAGCGATAACAATATCAATAACAATAACAATAGCAATATACTATAGATGCCACGAATATACTTGTAACAGCGCCCGCGAGGGGGGCCTCGATGCTACTACAGTTCGGACTCCCCTTTTTGTTTGTGGTTCTAAATCTTGTACCAAAGAGTCCAACTCTGGCAAATTGTTTTGAAGAAAAACAGATTTTTTGAAAAGTAGTGCCAAACATGGACTGCTTTGCCAGATACAGAGTCGCCACCTAAATATTTTAAAATGGGAAATTTAGGAAACCCTGACTCGGTGCCGAAGGCCACGTGTCCGTCATCACCAAAGTAGTCTTGGCTCGGGAGCTTGGGTACGATCGGGGAAGGTCAGCTATGAGCACCCCCTTTCGCCCGGTTCGAAGACCGGCCTCTACTAACCGTGATATCCGATTTTGAAAACATTACATGCTCTTATTCCAATTATTAGCCTAGAATTACTATGTTATGCGCGCAGCAAACAAGTATAGACTAGATTGCCTAATTCGGAAATAATCATTGCATATCCGTTTGTTTTGAAAGCGTTTCGGGTTTTGCTACTCGCAAGTAGGCTAAAACACGGATTTCAATGAGTTTTCCAACTCAAGCAATCCAACCTCCACCCACAGGCATTCAAACGGTTTATCTCACATAAGCACTTAGCCGCATGGTAACCATACTGTCATGGCAACATTCACACGCATGTGGTATGCTAAAGCGTAAAATACTTACATCGTACTCCGTGCCAAAACAAGAAACTAGTTAGCAGACATGCATGTCCCTAGGTCATGTTAAGTGGCTAATGCAACACAGGCAAGGATGCAATTTAGAGTAGGCTCAGCTAACCCTAAAATGGCACGTGAAATGCAATCATTTGATGCACGTATTCAAGTTGGAATTTAGAATACAATGCAGTTTGTATGATGTACCGAGCCCGGTGCATGTTTAGACAAATGCATGGATGCACGCATGCATTGCATAAGGTATGCTAAAATAGACGTGCCCTAATCTACCATCATAAGCAGGTAAATAAAAGGGAAGAAAGAAGTGGGGGTTGAAAAACATACAAACCACTCACCCACACTTATTACAAATTTGCCCCCCACTCGGAGGGACCAAAAGAATAATACAGATTAATTAACTACGCAAACTAATTAAAATATTACAGTCCAACTAAATTAATCAAATAAATTAATTAATCTAATTAAAGCAGTAAACCGCCTCGAGATGAGGGCCGGATGCAACGCATGCTCGAGACTTGCTCGGAATTGCACTGCCATGCTTAGATTGCCTCTGTTTTCCCTGCTTTGCATCTCAGAAGACTGCCAAAGTCTTAGGAGTGCCTCCCAGGACACTGAGGGACATCATC
Source organism: Camellia japonica (assembly GCA_030407325.1). Lineage (NCBI taxonomy): Eukaryota > Viridiplantae > Streptophyta > Magnoliopsida > Ericales > Theaceae > Camellia > Camellia japonica. The sequence goes on from JAPPVO010000029.1 coordinate 166,253,325, forward strand.
GGCTGAGTAGGACTTCCACCGGCATCAGCATGAGGTCACCGGCACAAAATTCATCCATCGGCCATCAATAGACTGTCGGTCGGCACTAAATACTGCTGGCCGGCACTGAATGTCTGCAGAACCTGCGACTCACAGCAGCAGAGGGCAAAAACTTGCATGGCAATGTAATTCCAACAATGTGTGCACCAATCATGCCCCTTATCATATTTGTGACTCAAAGGGGCATGTGCCTCGATTCTCGGGCCACCAATCACGCATTTCCATGCATGATGGCCCAAAGAACCAAATGTGCAACTTCTATTTCAAATGCATGCAAACCAAACAAACACACAAGGGTGCTAAGCCTCTATCATGACTTGGTCAAGAGGTAGAGCATGCATGTTTATGTGATGCAATCCTAGACATGTCAACTAGTATGCAATCATACCAATGCAAAGGAGCATACAAGCTAACAAACATACAAGGCATGAAACACCAATGTCAACCATCAAGTATGCAAGGTGTAATGTGGGTGTCCAAGCATGCAAACAAGCATGTGACTTCATTCAATCATGTTAGTCCTAACATGCATTTACTTACCAATACATTACAACACTCAAGGAGCATATGCAAGCAACAAGAGGATGGACTTGCACATAGGTTAGGCAGCTCTAAATAAGCCTAAAATCAGTGGCCAAATGCCATAGAAGTGAAGGCTAAGATATATGCAATACATGCACACATGCAAGCATACATAATCCAACACTTAGGCATAAACAAGCAACTCTTAAGAACACTTAAAAGAGGTTAACATGGACATATTAACATGCATATATAAGCTTTAAAATCATGTTGGACATGGTGCCAAACCAAGCAACAAAATAGACTAAGCATGCAACAAATGGTCCAAGCATCCAAGGCAAGCCAAAGGAGACCTAAACCATGGCTAAGCCAACCAAGTCTCACAAGGCCAAGAAGGCTTAAAACAGGTCTAAGGCAGCCCTAGACCATACGAAAGGGACCTCCTAGATGGCATCTAAGTGGCTCTAGAGCAAGGCACACACAATGACCAAATCATTAGGCATACAACATATGCTTTCAAAACTTCAAAGAGGCATGCAAGGCAATCATTCAAGCATGTCTAAGGGACTGAAATAGCATGCTAAATGGTTCCAAACCATTGAAAATAATGCAAGCAAGGCATGCTATACTTTCATGCTCTTAAGGCCAACAAGCCAAATGCAAAGAGGCTATGTGATGCAAGCTAAGATCAACCAAAGTAACCATGGACAGACCTTATTCATGGAAAAATAAGCGTACAAGCTTCATGAATCTAAGCCTAAAACATGTTAGAATAGAGGCACACAACCTAATGCATGTTAAAGGACTAAAGAGGCATTACAAAGCATCTATGCAAAACATGCAAGGAGTACTAAAACCAACATGATACAAAGTTATAATATGGCAATATGAGCACAAAATACAGCCATGGCATAACCAAAACAACACCAAACATGGGGCTTCCTCAAGAGGCAAAATAGGTCCTTTTCAAGGACAACAAGGAGAGGGGGTGACCCTCTCCTTCTTGGGACTTCAAGGCATCATCTTCACCACTGAAATCCCTCAAGATTTCAGTGGTGAAGAGACCCCAACACCAAAATCCCGGAGCTCTCACAAAATAGCACAAAATGAGGCCTTTTCAAGGCCTAAGGGTGGTCAAACCTCCCCAAAGCACAAAACACTCTTAACCAACAATAAAGAGGACCAAAAAACAGAACTTTTTTGTATTAAATGCTAAGCACAAAAACACTTCTAAACTATGCAAAAATGGAGTGCAAAAATGGGGTAAAAAGGGGTAGTTTCTTACCCTTGAAGACCACCTTCACAAAGGTTGATGTTGTTGCTTCCTTGAGCTCAAATCCAACCAAAAACTTCAAGAACCAGCCCTTAGAACCTCAGTAACCGAAGGAAGGTGAAACACTAGGTGCTTGTGTGCAATAATATGGATTAAAGCACCTAGTGTAGAAACAAGAGAGGAAAAGAGAGATAGGATAGATACACAAGTTCTAACCTAGAACCAGAGCTTCTTCTCTGTCTTTTCTCTCTAAAAATGTCTAATTTTTCTAACCCTTGAGCCAAGAGAAGAGAGCCCTCTCTTATAGGCAACAAAGCTTACAAGCTAAGCAAACCAAAGGCTCATCCCTCCATACACGTGTATGGAGGGAAAACAAATGCTATACAGCTGCTTCAAAATATCTCAAAAAGCAACTAAACAGTAGTCGGCAGGGCAAAATTGTCATTTTGACAAAATTGACTGCCGACCGGCACAAAAGAGTGCCGACCGGCACAATATAGTGCCGATGGCAACACCAACCAGCCGGTGACCTCTAGCCACTGACGGTGGTGTGTGGGGATGCCTCACAAGGCATTCCCTGCCCCTCCAAGGCAAAGCACAAGTGTTTGGTGCAAAACCAGACACAAAACGGTCAAGTTCGGAGGTCCTGAGGCAAGGCGCGTAGCCGAGAACTCCGGGAACTCCAAACGAACACGAACATGGATAATCACCGAGTGTTCAAGCGGTGACGTCCAGGTCTTGAGGATGGTCAAAAATGGGGTGTCTACAATACTTCAAAAGAGGATCATCATTCAATCAGTAAGGAGTAATGGTTCAGAAACAATATAAGTTATCATTCAGAAAATATATACAATCTAAACATATCTTTACAACAGTGTTACTCACAGTGGGCTTCTCATCACACGTATTAATGGTCCGGCGTCCGACCTAAACAAATAAAGTCAAGCATAACACAATAACAAGCGCATTCTTACAATACTACTCAATTCGATTATTCGATCTCTATTCGTTTCTCTTGTTTTGTTATTATTCTATTCTTTATTTTGTTTCGGGTCTAACAGATGCACACGAATGTAATGCACATGAAAAACATTTTAAAACGATGCAAACGGAGGCCCAAAGGTGGAAAAGTGGAGCGGAAACAAATCTGGGACCAACCTAACTGCCATACGTGCGGGGGTCCTTGCCGCACATGCGGGACCATCACCGCACGTGCTTCCCGTACCTGCATTTATTTCAATATGCACCTCAAATCTACCTTGTTTTTCGCACGTGCGGGGCTCCAAGCCACACTTGCAGTGCTGTTCTAAAACCAAACCAAAATCTGCTATGTTTTGGCAATGTATTCCTTTTGTAAAACTAACTTCATTTTCATATAATTCAACCCAAAAATTCATGAAAATAACTTTGAACTAGAATGTTTAAACATCGAACATAAATCATGGTTATAAAGCAACCTCCAATTCTATGTAAAAATAATCAAACATTTGAATTGAGATATCTAATTATAAACATACAAGTTTGAGTGCTAACTCTCCAAATCCATGACATTCCTTTCACTTTTGAAGAACTATACATGAATTTAAGTGTGTGAAAACAATTTTCATGAAAACCATGTCATGCATGTTAAGTTTTAAGGATCAACTCGTCCAATCTTTTACTTATATGATCACATATTCTCAACTCTAATTCCACTTCAAATATTAGACATGTATAATTATGAAACTTGCCAAATTTGGCCCAACTCTCATCTCCCATGGAGGTTCTTATCAATTTGAAAATCTATGCAAGAAATTGAATGTATGATCATGCTTGTTCAAGAATTATGCCATGCATGGTGAATATGAGAGTTAATTCTTACAATTCTTTTATATGAAAACATCTATGCTCTAAACTCTTCATTTCCTAAACAAACCTCTACTTAAACATGAACTTCATCCTCACTCAACTCAAAACCTAAAGGATCAAGGGTATAGCTTCTCAATTCCATGAAATTTGGTGAAGAATTCTTACCTTCATTGGTTAATTTGTGAAGATTTGAACCTTAGCTTCAATGTCTTTCTTCACTTTCTTCTCTATGTTGAGTTCTCTCACCAAGTCTTTACTCCCTCTCTCTACGTGTATAGTGTAAGGCTACCCAACAAGATCCACTAATTCTATTTTCTATATTCTTTGATGAGTAAAATGCATTAGACTCAAATTAATTGGACTAAATAAATTAATTAAAATCAATTTGACTCAAATTAAATTAGTCTCATTATCTTATAATCTTAATTACACTAAATTAAATTATACTAATGTGAATTAAATTCTAATTCCTATCCAATTATTTAATTCTAACTTGTTAAAATTAGCAAATCAGACAATTTCATAACAATCAAGTCAATTAATCTCATTCTAACCTATCTGTTCAAACAATATAAGTCAATAAATCTCATAACAATCAATAACACTTAATCACATAATTAACATGTAGGAACATAATTAATAGTTCTAATTAAGGCTCAATTCAATCATAGACAATTTCAGTAAACTGAATCAATTTTTAATTAAACTTCCCAAATGGCTCTAAAAATTCCCATGAGCCCATCCATGCACTCAATTTCAATTTGTGTACCCAATAAGATTGTCGATTTCAGTTTCAAAGTTATAACCTTTAGCAGGTAATTTTCCAATTTGGATAGATAGGCACAAATTAAATTACTAGGCATTTAATTCAATTAGAATTAACACATAATTTATTAATTAAAATCATGATTAGCAAGTCTGGGTCGTCATAATACATAAATATATTCTTCTCTTATTGAAGAAGGTATGCTTTTCCATCATCACTCTCCTCTCAAATCAATACTCATTTGATCACTTCTTCTTTTCTTGCTCTTAGGGTTTACTCACTCTATCCAAGTCATGAATATATGTATGTATGTATATATATATATGTATCTCATGCAATGATAGGTAACTGATTTTCAATCTATATTTGGGGTGTTTTGAGAAAATGGTTAAAAACTGATTTTTTGGTTTTTGTTTTTGAACTTTTTTTGAAAAAATGTATAAAAATATATGAGAGATGATGTAAATCAAAATGAGTTAAAAGCTGAGAAGTGACTTTTAACCCACTTCCCAAAATAGGCCTTTGTTTTGTTTTTGTTTTTGTTTTGTGTGTCTGTGTTCTTCTTTTAAGTATCCCCTAAAAGCTCTTCAACTTTTGTTGCCCCTTTGTACAAGTCTTGTTTGGAAACTCACTAATTAGTCTAAATTAAAAAGTCATTAAAAAAATTAAAAAGTCAACAACCTATACCAAAAAGTTAAAGATTTCATTTTCTCTCTATTTTTTACATATTTTTTTCATAAAAAACTAAAAAGTCATTATAAATATATTAATTTTTTTTACCTCATATTTTAATCAAAAAATTAAAAAATTACTAAAATAGTATGTTCCGACACGAGACTTTAGTGTTGATTTCTTGTTTTGTGTTTCGAAACTTAATAACGTTATACTTATTGTCTTTTTAATTGCATTATGTTTATTAGGAAATAAAATGTCGCCTAAAAAGATTATTTGTCAAAATCAGATCGTTAAGAGTTTACAGTTTGTCAATGTGTTTCAAGTTTTAAAAACAACAATGCTATAGTTATTATATTTTCCATAATACATTTAGTTTATAATGTGACATATCTATAACAGTTCAATATTTATGCACCTTATGTCAAACTCATTATATCAATGGTTATTGATGTGTCACGTGTGAGATGATATACTAAATGAGACATAAATTTATAAACGGTGGTACTACATACACCAATTAGTATACTAATAGTGTATCAACACTAGTTACGACATTATTATTGACCATACTCATTAATCACATTACAAATTCCAAAAACCTCTTAAAAGTTAAGGATTTGGGATATTAATTGTCAATAATTTAAGTGACAAATTAAATTAACTATTTTTTTTTCTAGATATTTATTTAAGAGTCTTATTAATGACAGTCCTAGAAGCTGTGAATAAAAACCATTAAATGTCCGACGTTTTGTAATCTTAATACACTCTTTACATATCTCAAAATATTTCACACATTGCAGTGCATTTTTATTTAATTATTACTAGTAAATCATCAAAATTTATGAGGATTCGATATATATCTTGAATTATTGGACTTAACAGCCTGTGTTTAATGTGGTATGTGCATGTTTTAATCAGTGCAGGTATCTTAAAGGAATCGCATTTATGGATATATCTTTGGAAAAATGATATATATATTGAATTATTGGACTTAACAGCCTGTGTTTAATGTGGCATGTGCATGTTTTAATCAATGCAGGTATCTATCTATCTCCTAAGCTGAGAAATTAAAGGAATCGCATTTATGGATGTCTTTGGAAAAATGGATTTCGGAATCGATGAGTAATTTTTTAATATTAATTTTTTTTTAAAATGATATAAAAGTTTATTTTTTAAATTCAGTCATGCGTTAAGAATGTGATTGATTGATCTGATCATCTTTTTGACATTGAATCTAGAAAGTGAGTCTAACTTTTAAATTAGAATAGCAATCCTCTAATTTTTATAAGAATCTTGTTAACATGTACACGTACATATATTTTATAGATATTCTGCATGTAATAGTTCTATAAAAATGTATGTACCAGTTTTGTATCAGTATATATGTTTTTATAATTTGATTAGTGTAAAACTATAAGCTTAATATTTAAAAATAATGTTAACATCACTTAGAATTGTGAATTTTATCATTTTGAACTAATTAAAACCTGCATTTTGTGTCGATATGTAAACAAAATTTAACTATTTTCTTTATTCGCATCTTTAAGACACGATAACAAAATTCTTTTCATATCACCTTTTGGAGTGCAACTCGGATGACGAGCAACCCAAGTTCAATCAGGCTATGGTTGCATTGGCACCATAAATATGTAATTTTATTATTTATTATTTATATAATTACAGGATATGTGACACCTCCTACTCATTTGGAAATTATGAAAAGTTATGAAATGTGGAAAGATGATGGAAAGCAAAGTGGAGAACATGGAACATGAAGTGGAGAGGTTGAAGGAAGTTATGGAAGATCATGGAGTATGAAACGGAGGAGGTGGAAGAGTGGGTAGTTTTAGGTAGTTTTTTCTACAAATGTTTGCCTGTAAATAGTCATTCATTGCTACATTTTAAAGGATCAAGAACTCAAATCAAAGGCAATTGATTTCTATTATTTTTTGTCATTTATATTTCTTGCACTTTATTTTCAACGCTTCATTTTCGAAGCATAGGAGTAGAGGTAATTTTATGCACTTCCTTTTTGTTAGAATAGTAGAGAGAGAGAGATGAAATAATATGTATTGTATTCAATGAATTGTATGGAATGATTGTAGAGTTGAATTTATTCTATACAATAGAAGGCCTGTATATATAGGCTGAGAAAGGGTATCCTACTAAAAACCTAATTATGAGAAAGAGTATCCTACTAGAAACCTAACTATGGCTATTCCTAAATATATCTAGGAAATCAATACCTAATATATTTAGGAATACCACATATACATTAACATCCCCCCTCAAACTCAAGGAGGATAAACATCTTGAGTTTGGAGAGAAAAACTAAAACATGAAATAAAACTAAATAAAATAAAAGGTAAATAGATTGCAAAATCCGAACGGGAGCGCAAGGGTGCTTAAAATAGATCAAAGGCCGGAACTAAAGCTAGGAGACAGTTTATGGTCGTGTCGGACCATTGTAGGAACTGGCTGAAACTAATGTCAGGACAATTTAAAGGGGTCATGCCGGACCGATGTAGAAACTAACCGGAATCAATGTCGGGACAGAAAAACTAAAACATAAAATAAAACTAAATAAAATAAAAGGTAAATAGATTGCAAAATCCGAACGAGAGCGCAAGGGTGCTTAAAATAGATCAAAGGTCGGAGCTAAAGCTGGGAGACAGTCTATGGTCGTGTCGGACCATTGTAGGAATTGGCTGAAACTAATGCCAGGACAATTTAAAGGGGTCATGCCGGACCGATATAGAAGCTAACCGGAATCAACGTTGGGACAGTTTGAAGGGGTCATGCCGGACCGATGTAGGAGTTAACTGGAATCAATGTCGGGACAGTTTAAAGGGGTCATGCCGGACCGATGTAGAGAACTGGATGTTGAACCAGCAAGCGTGGCACACACATAACTAATGATGTGGTGCTGAACGATGATGGCAATAGATAACTGAGTACGCCATGGGGCGACTTGGATTGTGTGCCAAAGGGGACGGCTTGGGTTGTGCGCGAAGGAGATGGCTTAGAGAGTGCACCAAAAGGAGGTGGCTTAGGTAATGCGCCAACGAGACAGCTTAAAGAGTGCGCCAAAAAGGCGGCTTAGGGAGTGCACCAAGGAAACGGCTTAGATGGTGCGCCAATGAGACAGCTTAGTGGTGGTTTGGGGCTTAGGTGGTTCACATGGTATATCACCATGCTCACCATGATATAGGTATAATACCCCCCTTCAAACTCAAATAGGTGTGAAGATAGATACCTATTTGAGGTTGAAGTAGAGGGAAAGACAGAGTGGAGCAGAAGCACAAAAAAAAAAATATATATATATATATATATATATATATATGATAGAGATATTTAGGGTAGGAATAAACCAACGGATAAAAGAAGAGATCACCATGAAGCGATATTGACAAGAAAATATGACAACAGAATAGGTTGAGGTCCGGTGGGCGGCCAAGGCAAGGTTGTCGCCCGCTAGTAAGGCGAAGAACACCAAGAGCTTAACCTATAGCTCTGATACCATGTTAGAATAGTAGAGAGAGAGAGATGAAATAATATGTATTGTATTCAATGAATTGTATTGAATGATTGTAGAGTTGAATTTATTCTATACAATAGAAGGCCTGTATATATAGGCTGAGAAAGAGTATCCTACTAAAAACCTAATTATGAGAAAGAGTATCCTACTAGAAACCTAACTATGGCTATTCCTAAATATATCTAGGAAATCAATACCTAATATATTTAGGAATACCACATATACATTAACACTTTTCAAAGCATAGGAGTAGAGGTAATTAATTGTTATTTTGATTGTTCACATAATCATCTTTCTCTGTCTCCCTCATTCTTCTTTTAATTTTTCTTTTCTCTACACTTGGCAATTTTGAAGTCCTCTTCATTGAGCAAAAGAACTGTCAACACAATCGCTTGATAATTGGTTTGAATTTAATCTGTAAGGATTTTTCAATCCTTGTTGGCACACTCACATTTATGGTATTTTTCTTCGTAGGAAAAATAAACCAACAATTTTTGGCACGCCCAGTGGGACGTCAAGTGTAAGAAATAAAAAATGAATTGGATTCATCCATTCCAAATAGCCTAAATGAAATCTTTTGGCGTAAACAAAAAATTTTGGATCTTCAAAAAGAGATCCATTTTCTTGATGAAATAAACTTTCATCCCTTATAATATTATCTGGTGGAAGAAAAAAGGCACCATTTAATTGGAGAAATTCATCAACTTGATATGGAAATTCGCCAATGGAATGATGAGTTGTCAACTCTCACTACCAAGTCTTTAACTGAGGCTTTAATGGCCGGAATTGGTGAATTTTTTTAGAATTTTTCCATGGTTGAAAATAGCAAAAGCAAAGAGTTGATTTCATCAATGGCTTAGGGGATCAAAAAACTAGTTTTAAATAGCCAATTTATGAAAATAACATGGCTAAAAAACATGTTGTTAAGCCAAGCATGGTCAAAAATAATGTTCCATATAAGACTTGAGGGGTTGAAAAACTTATTCTTAGAGAGTCAAACTATGGACATAAGATGTCTATGAAGGATTTTCATAAGCCATTAATGGCTAAAATAAAACAGCCAATGAAGTCAAAAAATGATGAAACTCACATGGAGGATTTTCATAATCCATTAATGGATAAAATAGAAAAACAACCCTATTTGTCAATGAATGATGAAAATTATTTGGCCAAAGAACATGTTCTCAAGCCAAACATGGCTAAGAATGATGAACAATTTAATGTTCATGAATCTGAATTTTTTGAAATTATTCAAAATGTCAAGTTGTTTGAATTTTTAAGGCCATCTTGTACTACGGTTCTTGGTGTTCAAAATCTTTTTTGGATTTGTGGTTCACATCAAAATTTAATTTTGATGAAATGGCTAATAAAACAATCATCTTTAAGCATTGTTTTGATGAGTTTGATGCACTAAAGAACAACTATTTGAAATGTTGAACTTGGCTAGGAAAAGCCTATGCATTTAAATCAGTGGTTGAGAATGGTTTATCTTTTCAAATTGATGGCCAATTTTATTTTATTTTTTAAGGCACAAAAGGCACGAAATAATGACAATATGTGTGCTTCGGTTGTAGTCACACAATGGCTCTTGCATTCAACCGACAAAATTGTGAACATTTGATGCTATTATATCATTCAAAGCACTTTGTTGATATTATTCAAAGCACTTTGTTGCTTGGATTAGTCATGTGCTTGGTTCGACCCTTCAAAAATTCAAGTAAATATTATTTTTAATGGCTACGGGGGGTAATGTTGGCACCATAAATATGCAATTTTATTATTTATTATTTATACAATTGCAGGACATGTGGCACCTCCTACTCATTTGGAGGTTATGAGAAGTTATGAAATGTGGAAAGATGATAGAGAACAAAGTGGAGAACATGGAGCATGAAGTGGAGAGGTTGAAGGAAGTTATGGAAGATCATGAAGTATGAAATGGAGGAGGTGGAAGAGTGGGTAGTTTTAGGTAGTTTTTTCCTACAAATGTTTGTCATAAATAGCCATTCATTGCTACATTGTAAAGGATCCAGAACTCAAATCAAAGACAATTAATTTCTATTTTTTCTTGTCATTTATATTTCTTGCACTTTATTTTCAACACTTCCTTTTCGAAGCATAAGAGTAGAGGTAATTTTATGCACTTCCTTTTCAAAGCATAGGAGTAGAGGTAATTAATTGTTACTTTGATTGTTCACTCAATCACCCCGATTGTTCACTCAATCATCTTTCTCCGTCTCCCTCATTCTTCTTTTAATTTTTCTTTTCTCTACACTTGGCAATTTTGAAGTCCTCTTCATTGAGGCAAAAGAACCGTCAACACGAACGCTTGATAATTGGCTTGAATTTAATCTATAAGGATTTTTCAATCCTTACTGGCACGCTCGCAATTACGGTATTTTTCTTCGTAGGAAAAATAAGCCAATAGGTTGCCATAGGCTTTTTTGGCTAATTTTAGTCACAAAAAAAGTAAAATAGACAAAAAGATAAAATAGCCAAAAAAAAGTCAAGAAGATAAAATGTTACATTTAAATCATAATCATTTTATTTGTTCTCTCACAAAAGTCAAAAAAATCAAAAAAAACTCATCCCAAAAGAGGCTTTTTAACCCTAGGCTAAAATAGTTAAAAAATCAAAAAGTCAACCCACATCCCAAATGAAGGCTCAGTAAAATTTTAGTATTTTGAAAGGGTATTTGGCATCTTCTAAAAAAGATAATTTTTTTGATTAAAAAATTTAAGGAACTTAATTATTATTAATTAAAAAATTAAATGTCTAATCAATTTTTTATTTATAAAAAACAATTTATTAATAATTTCTATAATATGTTTTGACTAGTGTAATCAAATTTAGGGCCATTTTGGGAACAAATTTATAATTCAACTTATTAGTTTATTAGTTTATTTGAATTATATCACTTCTTTATTTTTTATATATATTTTTCTTAATAAGTCAAAAAATCGATTCATAACCTGAGTTATAGGGATATATAAAATAAATTATTATACAGATTTCAGACAAAATGATGTCACTTAAGCATACCATACCATGCTTACATGATGTCATAACATGCTTATATGATGTCACTTAAGCCACGGGAATGATATAGAAAATATATATATATATATATATATAAGTAATTTTATTATATCTTGATTATCTACATTGAATCACTTTATTAAAAAGTTGATTTTGATGGTATAACATGTGCTGAATTTGCTTGATTGAATTTGTATATTTGCATGTGAATTGATGCTTATTAGAACTATATGTGACTGAATGAAGACAAGGCATCACTGAACACGAGACTAAATAATCAAATATTAAAATATTTTTTTGAGTCTATATTATGATATTTGTTACATTTTGAAAAATCAAAAAATTTTATTGTACACCTCTTGACAAATGCATGACTTGATAGGATTATATCTTTAAAGTGCATTTTTCATGATGACTTGTATTATAATTAGATATTTTTTTAAGTCACAATAGAAATGAAGAGTTTACATAAACTGATTTTTTAAATCTTATAGTGCAACTTATATTTGAAAATGCCTCAAGGAAGAAATAAAAATTGAATTTGGAGGATAAATAAATAATTGAGGGGGAGAGATAATGTTTTATGAGAAATGTAACTTCAAGGGATGTATTCTTAAAATTATTTTTTTGATTATATACATAATCTCCGGGGGAGTTTTTTCAAAGATATATTTTGAAATTACTCTAAATTTTTTATCTTATTTCTTATCTACACAAATGTTTTCATTACGTTAAAAAAAGGGATAAGTTATAACAATTATATATGAATTGTTTGTCAAATTTTTTTAAAGAAGGAGAAAACAAATCATTGCATTATTATTGTTAAACATTTCTTGTTGTATTTACTTCAAAAGAAAATTTGATTTTCCTCACCCATATTAACTTTTTATTTTGATGATGTTAAAGGGAGAGAAGAAATATGATTTATATATAAATTTATTGGACAAAGAATTTGTTCATAAATGAGGAGAAAATATAATGTAAATAAATGTCTGTATTATGATTGTTGAAATTTTTTTTGTTACATTTATTCCTATGAAATTTTGGATCAAATTAATACTTGTATTGCCATCATAAAAAAAAAAAGGAGATTGTTAATTATATGGTTTAATTTTGATGATGTCTAAAATATTATGGGATAAATTGTAATTTTTTAATATACATATTTTATATTCTTTGATACAAAATATTATATATTAAAATATATATTGTATGATGTATTAGTGTTAGATATTATTTCAATGGAAGTTACTGTGCTATATCTGATTTTACGAAAATGTTTTGTAAAATTTATTATTCACGTGTCGAAAAATCCGATTAGTCACTATTTATCTTTTGACAAATTTGATATTGATTGGTTATATTCTTTTAACAAATGTGGTATTGGTGAGTTGTCATCTTTTGATAAATTTGATGGGTTGTCTACTTTTGACAAAATTGATATACTTATATGGGGTGGTGGGTTATTTTTTAGTAGAGTGTATTTAAAATCTCTACTACAACTACAAATTTTTTTAAAAGGGTATATATTTTCATATCTAATATAAATATTATTTAAAGAGATTTTACTCTGCAATCAAATTTTTTAGTAGAAAAGTTACTATACAATTATTGTGCATCATTTGATTTTACGGTAGATGTTTTGAAAATTTTGTTGTTACTATTCATCGAAAGTGACCCATAGCCTATATTTTCAAATCTTCCACGTGATGATTTCTTTCACGTGATTTCTCTTAGCATCCATCTCTATGTGATCCAATAAGTAGAGGAGTGTCTGCTTTCCCAACGATATGTATTTTAGAAATAAATAGAAGTGTTGTAACAACCTCGACCTGTGATTAGCTTATGATCTTTGATTAAGAAGGCCTAATAAGTAATTAAGATGAAATTCTACGTTAATTGCATGTGTTATATGTTATTTGCATTTATATCTGTCTGTCGTAAAAATATCTGTTTGTGTTTCTGTTCTATTCTGAGAATTGAAGGCCTTATCGGCCACAAAATGCGAAATTCACTCCATTTATGTGTTATCTGGAATTTTTAGAACGTTATGGTAAATTTAATTAAAATTCGATTCGGAATCAAATAATTAGAATAAATAATGCCAATTAATTAGTCGTTAATTAAACTTCTTAATCACGCATATATAAGGCAACTTGTTGACTTAAGGCCATTATTTACACTTTCATTTCTCATCTTTTTGACTCAAAAAAATGTTGAGAGAGAGAGAAGAGAGAGAGAGAGAGAGAGAGAAGGTAGGATATTGAACTCAATATAGGAATTGTTAAAGAAATTGGAGAGATTAAGAGGAAGACCAAAGAATTGCTCAATCATGGAAGAATTAGGCCTCTACACTTGAGAATTCAAAACTTGAGGTAGGAATTCACTCCTTTAGTTGTGTAGTCGTGGCACTTAATGCATAAATTCAAGAGAGTTAGATAATTAATCCAAAGAATTGAGCTAGGGAAGAGGAATTAAGATGATAACCTTACATGCATGCAAATTCTCTTGCATTTGGAGTTTGATTTTGAAGAATTCTCACACGCATGCATTGATGATAGCTTGGTTTTGGAAATTCAGCAAGTTTCATGCCATTTTATATCATTTGATCATGTTTTGAAAGGTTGGAGTTCATAACAATTCATGCATGTTATGCTTTGGAAGTTTCAAGTTTTGTTTTGTACAATTGGCAAAACTTTTGGCCTTGATTTTGCGAAATGGTTTGTAATTCATCATATACTATGAGTTTCTTAATGTTTTACCAAGTTTTGGCCCAAAAGGATGTGTTTTGAAGCTTTGAAATTGAGTTTTGGACATGAATCAACAATCTAAAAATTCCAGAATTTGCACCCTCCGCTCGAGCGGTGGAGTCTGTGCTTGAGTGAAGAATGCGAGCTCCCAATACTTTTGTAGAGTTTGGGGGTTGGCTCGAGCGACAGACCCTGAGCTTGAGCAACCACCCTTATTTTTGACCCTTCGCTCGAGCGACCGAAGTTGCGCTGTAGCATAAAATGAGAGCTCCCAAAAGTTTTACAGACTTTTGCAGACTGCTCGAGCGGAGACCCTGTGTCACCTAGTCTTGTGCTCCAGCCACGGTCGAGTGTAAAAATCATGCAACCAATACTTTTGCAGACTTTGTAGACCGTTTGAGCAACCAAAGTTGCGCTCGAGCAGACTTCCCTTTTTTTGAAAATTTGACTAAATGTTTCAATTTACATTTTGGCATTCTCATTGCATCTTAGGCATTCCTAAGCCTTAATTAAGACATAATAATGAGGATAAAGATTAGAAATACACCAAGATAGAAAAAGGAATGAGTTATGTGTTTTCTGGGCGTGTGTTCAATGTGCATTTGTTATATGTTTGTGTAGGTCACGCGCCATGGGTTATCTAATCTGTCTGTTCTGTCCATTTTGCTATTGGAGCTATCTGTGAGTAACAACTCTATAAAGCTATGTTTGATTATAAGTATTTTCAGAAGGATAAGATATGATCTGTTTATGAACTGTTATTTTATAAATAATGAATAAATGTCTGATTTTCTAAAATGTATTTGTGGTATCCTTAGTTCACATAGCCCTCGCCCGGAGGAAACAATACCATGACTTATGATCATATGGCCCTTACCCAGGGCAAGCAATACCGTGGTTTATACATGGCCCTTGCTTGGGGAAACAATACCATGGCTACTTGTGCACAAGATGTGGACATTTGGGGTCGTCGGTATCGACTATGCATATGGGTCCCAGGACCAAGATAATATGATAGCTAATGGATATACCACACATAACTACTTGAGACTTCTAGTTACGTATATGAATCTGAATATGTTTCTGATATGAACTCTAATTCTTGAAATTGTTTGAACATCATTCATAAATCCTTTACTCTGTTGTTATTCACTAGGTTTCAGCTCATCGTATTATTATGTCTGTATGTAGGTGACCAGGCGCGTGACCAAGCTCAGAGTTGATTGCCTGGAGTTTCGTTCTATCAGCCAACCACAGTACCTTCCGAGGAGGTTCTCTTTTGTAGTGGTCAAGTTTTTGTGAATCCTTTTGTATTTCTTTTGTTAAGTTGAACAAGCCTTTTGTTTGTCTGTTTGTATGAATGGTGACGTGAGTATGACGTCTTAATTATGTAAATTAAGTTTTAAAATTTCAATCCTATGTATGTCTACACAGCTCTATGGACATTACATGTTTGTATTTGTTTCCGCTAGCCCCTATATTTTATTTATTTGTTCAAAGGCCTCTGGTAATCCTAGGATTACTGGCCGATTACGAGGTCGTGACAAGTGTTTTATGGGGAGAAAAATCAAGAAGTGAATAAGAGAAAATTTTGTGATATTGAAATATTTACAAATATTGTGTTGTGTACTATCAGTGATTAATTATTTCTATTGAGAGAAAATTTGTTGAAAGTTTGAGCAAAATTGTAAAAGGGTTTTCTATCCCTTATTCTTATTATTCTTGTAAGAAAAAAAAAGAGTTTTTATGAGTGATTTTTCGGGATAAAATCACTTGGGTTAGGTGGGATTAGGCACCAGATTCAAAACTATTCCTGTTATTTTTGTGAGTAGTTTTTGGGATAAAATCACTTGGTGAGGTGTGAGTAAGTATCGAATTCTAAACTAGTCGGAGTGATAGGGATTGTTGTAAAGGTTCACTAGCACCCGTGAAGCTAGTGGTGTATTACTATTTGAAGAATAGTGGAGACCTTCTTGAGGAGGATATTTGAAGAGTGGACGTAGGCCCGGCGTGTCGAACCACTATAAATCACTATGTTTGATTTCTCTTCCCTGTGCTCATTTTATTTCTCTACCTTATATTGTTGAGCAAGTTTATTTATTTATTATTTGGATTAAAATTTTAATTTGATAACTTATTTAGAAACCCAATTCACCCCTTCTTAAATTGTCTACTTGAAATAACAAATATGTAGAAAAGAAAGGATTGCATTGATCAAATGCAAAGCAATGAGAAAGCATTGTTAATAACTCTTCACATTCGTAGTGTAGTATTTCCTCAAACATTAAATAAACTAGTGAGCTTCCAACAAAGGATAACTCCACAGCACTACTGTAGTCTGACCAATAACATAATCAAATTCTAGAAAGATGAATATTGTTGCACATATATATCTACCAATGAGCCTTCCAAGAGTGACAACTTCAGGTCAACATCTCTTAGCACTGCTGGAAATGAGGCTTTTAGAGGCATTTAAAAAAAGCCGCTATAACTATCAAAAATGCCGCTAATTCTTTTGTGACGCTTAGTACCAAACGTTGAAAATGCAACCGTCGCTGTATCTTTATGACGTTTTAAAAGCGTCGTTATATTAATATAGGCGGCGTTTTTAAAAACACCGCTAAATGTGCTACATAACAGTAACATGATGTCACTCCAGTATTTAGCGATGTTTTTAAAACGTCGTGATAGCTTTTTTCTATTTTAAAAATATAACACTACGGGGGCATTTGAAAAACGCCATTATAACTTCATTTTTTTCATTTTTTTTTTTTTTGAAATTGTGCTAATTCTGTGATGCATAAGCCCTTCAAAAACACATTGGCAAGTACAGTAACAAAAGGAAAATAGGCCTTCGGCTACAAACACACAATATATATATATATATATATATCAATAACGGCTCAGCTCCACAAAATATTACAGATAAACAAACAACTTGAACTGCCACTTGGTGGGAATGTACCCTCAAAATCCATAGCCCAAAATGTAGCTGGAACGACAACTATTAAAAAAGAATAACCTCAACTCAACATTCTAAAACTGTGCCAACATGATTAAAGTTTAAGCCTAAATGATGAATATGTAATTGTAGAGTCTTAATTCCGATGTACCAAAAAAAAAAAGTAATTGCAGAGTCACCAATCAAATTCAGATTGAATCATGGAAATTTCTCCTCTAACCAAATATAGATGGAATCATGGAAATTTCACTAGTCAACAATTCGGCTCTCAATGTAAAGATGAGGTTCAGTCAGTGAACAAAACAAGTGTTGAAGATTGGCTTGGATGCTCCAAGTCAAGGTGTACGCACCGAAATACTCTAAGTCAATGAGTAGGTATAGAAATGAGGAAAATGAGATCCCACCATATGCTGTCCAAAGCTTTCCACCGAAAGAGGAGAGTGAGCTGGCACTCTCCCTTTGTCTGTTCTCCCTCTCCATTTGTTGTGTATAAATGTAAGAAATGGTTTGGAAAAATGGTTTGGCAAAAATAGATATTTCCTAAATTTTGATCTAATTTTTAGGTGGGACTCATGCACCAAAGTTAGCAGGTCCATGTGGCAACACGTTGTTTGCCGCGTAACGATTCACATCGTATATTTGGTTACTCAAAACTATCATCAGGTGAATAGAAAATCGATGCCAAAATGAGCTCTATAAAAATAGTATTTTGGTGAAGTTTCCATAAAGGATGGAGTTAAGGTTTGTCTCACATTGCTTTGGGAGGCAAACTTGGTGTGGGTTTATAAGCCTTGGGGTTTACATCTTGGGGAAAGCCCCAAGGGATACCCAAGTGTAGACACCCTATTTTTGACCGCCCTTAAGACTTAGGCGTTACTGATGGTTTACTTGGTGCTGAAAGGTGTGCAGGGCAAATGTTCAATTTCTTCGGCAATGAGAGAGTCAAATCTCAACTTTATACCCCTTTTGGACCAAAACAATCTTGATCAAAAGATTTTAGACCTCGAAACCCTCTCTTTCAAAATGTTTTGGAATTAAAATTCCTACGATGTTCCGACGCTCGCATTTCGTTAAATGTTGCGTTTTTCGGTAAACCGAGCAAGGACAAAGTGGAAATGAATGAAAGAGAGATGAAATCTTTGAAAAATCTTTCAAAAGACTTTGTTTAGGGGTTCAGAGTTGAAGAAAAGAGGAAAGGAGAGAAGAAAACTAGTTTGGGAGAAGTTCGGCATAAATCCAGGTAGGATCGAAACTGCGCGGCTTCACCAAAACAGGCATAACTTTTTGCATAGTTGGAATGTTGATGCAAGGATGGCACCATTGGAAAGCTAACTTCTGGGGCTTCAATTTGGACACCTGGCCGACCACTTTTGGCCTTGCCAACCATTGGCTGACCACTCTTCTTTTCGAGAGACCACTTTTTGTCCTGAAAAACCAGCAAAAGTAGTTGGCCGACCAGTAAAAGTAGCTGGCCGACCACTTCAACTGGTCGGCCACTTTTATCACATTTTTGGAGATATTTTTATCTAGCTGGCACAACTAGAAGGCACCAGAACCATCCTCCACACACGTGTATGGAGGGATGGCCTTGAACCTTAGCTTCCTCAAAAAGCTTTGCTTTTGGTTCTCTATAAGAGAGAACCACCTCCTCCCTCTTCTAGGTTTAGAAAAATTGGCTTGAGAGTTATACATATAGCTTTGTCTCTATATTGCTCTTCTTCTTCATTTTTGTGCCTTAAAATGTCATTTTGTCTTACTTTACAAACACATACTCAAACACCATCCTTTTGTTGCTGAGGTGCTTAGGAGCTGGTTTTGGTGTTCTTGGGTTGGTTTGAGCTTGAAAAACCTGCTGGAGTTGCAGCCTTAAAGGTGGTCTTCAAGGGTGAGCTTCTACCCCTTTAAACCCCCATTTTTGCTTAAGCTTTTAGCCCTACTTGCATGCTGTTTTAAGCTTAACTCTTAACTACAAAAAGTTCTGAATTTTGCTGCTTAAGATCTTTGTTTAAGGTCACTTTTGTATTTGGGGTTGTTTCCCCCCTCTTAGGCCTTGTTTGGCCTTGCTTTTGTGCCTTCTTTTTAAGCTTTGGGATCACCTTGCTTTGGCCTTCTCACCACTGAAATCCAGAGGATTTTCAGTGGTGGAAGTGGTGTTTTGAGATCCCAAATAGGAGAGGGTCATCCCCTCTCCTTGTGTCTTCAATACTTACTTTGAATGCCTCATGTGTGAGTATGTTTGTTAAGCTTATGTTGGCCATATCTTAGCATGTATTTGTGGTTGTTTTGCTGTGGCATACCATTGTTTTTACTTGGTTTGGTCACTCCATGCATGGTTAATACACTTGTAGTGTAAATCACACAAACTAGCTTTGTATGCTTCATGAAGTAGCATGTTATTCTAGCTTCATTTGAGTCCATCTCAGCATGTTTTGGTGGTATTTTGCCATTTCATACCTTTATTAGGGTTTGGTTTGGTCACCTCTTGCATGCTCCATGCACTTGTAGTGCATTTCCATGAATTAGCTTAACATGCCTCATGCTTTGACATGTCATTCTAGCATGCTTTTGGCTTAACTTCAAGAAGTTTTTGTCCATGTTTTAGCATGCTCTAGCTCTAATTTTGGTTGTTTTGGCCATGCATGACTTGCTTTATATAGCTATGGTTCAATCTAGCTTGTTAGCTTTGCGCATCAAGTCCACTAGCATGCTTTACTTGGACTATTTGAATGATTTGGCATCATTTATTATGTGATTTCAGTCCATGTTTCATGCTCATGTACTTGCATTTATCACTCATTCAATGCGTTGGAGGGTTTGCCCCTTTATGCCTTAACATGAATCATTGCGTATGCCTTCATGCCTTAGCTTGCGAGCCATCATTTCAATGTGTTTTGGGGGTTATCTTGCCATGGCATACCACTATTTTTTGTTGGTTAAGTCATCCCATGCTTGGTCTTGATAGGTATAGTGTAATCCACCTTATTTGCCTTGTATGCATCATGCCTTATGCCCTTCATGCTAGCTTGTTTTGGTTTCCTTCCATGCATGTTTTAGTATCATTTTGACATGTTCTAGGACTGTTTTGGGTTGCCTTTGCCATATCCTTCATGCTTTGTATAGCTGTAGTGCAATTGGCCTTACTAGCTTTGTGTTTTGTTGGCTCATGCATGCTATCTTTGAGCTATTTAGATGATTTGGCATCATTTAATACTTCATTTCAGAGCTTATAGCATTGCCATGTTCCTACTTCTTTCATGCTTTGAATGCCTTTAAGTGTTGTGCATTGTTGCCTTGCTTACGGCCTAGTGTGTATGCTTGCATGCCTAGGTCTTTGAGCCTCCATCTTAGCATGTTTTAGTCATTGTTTTGACCTATTTCAGCTCTGTCCATGGTTGGTTCATGCATATTTGCCATGTATTGCATGCTCCCTTTGTAGTCCTCTTTACTAGCTTCATGCTTTAAGGACCTTTGCATGCTATGCTTACTTTGTTTGAATGATTTGGCATCATTCCTTACTTAATTTCAGTGCATTTAGTATTGTTACACTTCCATGTTTATCACTCCTTGAGCACTCTTGAGAGTTGTGCTCTTAGGCCTAGTTGGTTGGCCAATGCATTGTGCATGCATGCCTTGCCTTTTTGTGCCTTTGTTTCATCATTATGGCCACTAATTTGGGCATGGTTGACGTCTATCCATTTTGGTTTAAGTCCATTGAGCATTGTGTATGCCATGTAGTTTATCGCATTGTGTATGCCATGTTGTTTCATTACGTTTGTGTATGCCATGATCATATCGCATTGAGTATGCTAGTTGCATTGTATCATATTGTTGCATTGCATGATTGCATGCTCAAGTCATATTGCATGTTTGTATGCTTGTGTGGCATTGCATTTTTGCATATTCCATGTTACATAGCGTTGTGCATGCCATGTTATGTGTTGTATTTTGTTTAGAATAGGTGTTAGCCCAAACACGGGAAACGAGGGATGTTTCATACTTGAAGTGATGAAACGTGCCTCAATTCTTGGCCGCCGACGCTCTTGATCATACATGATAGAGTTCTAGGCCTTATGTGTTTACTTGTGCATTCATTTTCATATTGAATTGTGCAACTTGGCCTCTCGGCCATCATGCATTGAAATGCACGATTGGTGGCCCGAGGGTCGAGAACTACACTCCCTTGAGCTTATGAAATGATAGGGAGGGTGGTTGTGCACACATACCTTGCAAATACATTGTCATGCCCTTTCTTGCTCTCTGCTGCAGCAAAGTGGACAAATGCAGCAACAACTGGTCGGCCAGCCAGAAAAACTAGCTAGCCGACCACTTTTTCTAGTTTGCAGTAGCAAAAAGTGGTCGGCAGGTGGCTGGAGAGAGCAACAACTGGTCGGCCACCCTCCCACAGGTCCCCAAGATGTGTTAGAAGCTTTGTGGAGCTTAGTGCAGTGTTCTGAGAACAGTTACAAACAGAGGCAAGTCGGGGCATCGCGTTGGATTTCCGAACGAAGCAACCGAGCATGCATGAACTCCTCGCCTCGAGGCTCCTGCTTTATTGCTTTCCTTAGCTGCCATGCTTAGATAGCTAGCTTATGCTTCGTTTTATACTTTAATAGTTAATGCATTTAGCTATTTCAATTTGTTTTGTAATAATTAGTTAACTATGATTAGTTAATTAGTTTGTTTTGTAATAATTAGTTTAATTAGCTTAGATTAGCTAGTTAGCTCTTTATCCGGTCCCTTCGTCGAGAGGGCGCAATGTTGTAATAAGCGTGGGTGTGTGTGATGCATGTCTTCCAACCCCCATTTCTTTCTCCCTTTTACTTAACCGCTTATGATGGTTAGTTTTAGGGCATATCTCGATTAGCATACCTTATGTTTTGCATGCGTGCATCCATTTATCTGTCTTACATACACCGGGCTCGGCGCATCATACTAACTGCATTGTATTTCAATTCCTATTTGAAAACATGTACCAAGTTGCATTTCATATGCCATTCTAGAATAGCCGAGCCTATTTTAGTTGCATTTTCGCATGTGTTGCATTAGCCATCTTAACATGAACTAGGATCATACATGATTTCTAACTAGTTCTCTGTTTTGGCTCGGAGTACACTGTGAGTGTTTACGCTTTAGCATACCACATGTGTGTTATTGACTTCCATGAAAGCATGCTTGCCATGAGGCTAACTGCTTATTTGCTATAACTGCCTGAATGCCTGTGGGTGAAGGTTGGATTACTTGAATTGGAACAATTCATCAAAATCCCAGATTTAGCCTACTTGCGAGTAGCAAACTTCAAATCATTTTCACAAACAAACATGCAATGTTTTGTTCCAAATTAGGCGATCTAGTCTATACTTGTATGCTGTGCGCATCACACAGTAATTCTAGGTTAATAACCGGAATAAGAACACATGTGTTTTCAAAAACAAAATATCATGCTTAGCACAGGCCGATCTTTGATCGGGCGAGCGGGGGTGCTCATTGCATGACCTTCCCCTCTTGTACCCAAGTTCCCGAGCCGAGGCAACTTTGGTGATGACGGACACGTGGCCTTAGACACGAGTCAGGGTTTCCTAAATTCCCCCCAAAATAAAATATTTAGGTGGTGACTCTGTATCTGGCAAAGCAGTCCATGTTTGGCACTTCTTTATAAAAATTAGTTTTCCAAAACGATTTGCCGGATTTGGACTCTTTGGTGATTTATCGGTCTCATATCGCACATTGTGAGATTAGATTCAGAACCGTGACATTTGAGTCCGAACTTGTAGTAGCTAGAGAGCAAACGAATTCCGCGCCCTCGCGCGCGCGGAGCTCGGGAGTCCTCGAGCGCGTGTACACTAAGTTTTGTGAAAGGGTGCAGTTATAGGCAAAATGGACTTGACCTATTGGACACAAAACAAACACACGTGCTGCTGCCCAACCAAACAAGTTAGGCTAGGCTTGGGCACGAGTGCGTGATGTGAGGTTGGGTTGGGCTTGCTTATCTTTTTTGGGCCACAAATATTTGAATTTTGTTTTTTTCTAAAATTAAATTTTTACCGTTTGGAATTTGAATTTTGGTTTGAAATTCAAAATTGATTCCGAATTGATCTAATGTTTTTGAACGTTGGCAATTTGGTCCAATGCGCCAATTCCTCCAAACCAAATAGGTTCTTACCTGTTTAAATTCAACCTGAATAGGTTTTATCTATTCAAATCTATCTAAACAGGTTTTTACCTATTCAACTTTGTCCCGAACAAGTTTTATACCTGTTGAATTCTATTCTGAAAAGCCACCAGTTCTTCTATAAATAGTCAATCCCTCATTTAGATTTTGCAATCAATTTTTATGTTCTTTCTTTTGCTATTGCTTTCTACATTTTGCTGCATTTATTTTCTCTGAGAAAGAGCATATACACAAAATGTGTTCGTTGTGCGAACAGTTTGTAGTGCTGCTACTGTTTGTTGTAGATCATTTCATCTTGGGAGATAGACGTCCATAATCTGTGAGCACCCTAGAGAGGACAAATCTATCTTAAGGAGACAATGTAAAACACTGGACTTGATCATTCTCAAGAAAATATTTTCTGTAAGTATTTTCCTGTTCTTATTTTGTTTCCTTCCTCCTACTCTATTTTCAATTTCTATTTTGTTTTTGTAATTAAACAGATTCTCGAAAATCTTTCTTTTAAATTTATTTATTTATGTATTCTGTTTTGTTGTTGAGTACACAAATAGAAAATTAAATTAATACAGTGAAGATTGTCTAACGATAAATAGAGAGTGGTAGGAGGGAGTTCTGTGGGGGAAATTACAGTGTATAAGAGTGTGAGCAAGAGTTGAGTGAGATTAGTATCTCCTCCTTCTCCTCCTCTATTGTTGTAATTTTATATTTTTCTTCATATAGTGAAATCCGTTGCCTATGAATGTAGGTGATTCACTAAACATGTAAATATTTGTATGTTCTTGTTTGGGTGCTTGTGTGTGATTGTTATCTGACTCCTAAGCACAACAACAAGCATTTTTTTATTTCTTACTTGTGTATCTACCGAACCAAAATGAAGGTATAATACAAGATACTGTCAATAAATAGGTGTGTGAGGTGATGCTATTAGGCTTGAATGTAACATACATGACAAGATGAGACAACATAAATCAAATAATAAAAAGTGCCGCTGGAAAGATCATAATACGCAACTTCTTTTTTATCGGCAACAAAAAAAAATATTAATAGAATTAATAGAAAAGAAGAAAAGTACAAGAGAAAAGGAAATAAGGAGTCCTTCACAGAAAGAAAAAACAAAACAACCAAAGTCTCATACTACATATCACATACTGCCATCATATCTCTAGAAATTAAAAGAAAAGAAAAGAAAAAAAAAAGAAAAAAGAAAAAGAGGTGGAATCCCTCTCTGGTACTGAACTTCAAAAATTAAATGAACTACAAGGACAAAATTAAGGCTAAAGGGAGACGCATATGCAAATTATAAACCTCCATTTAATAAAATAATTTTGGGACCACAAGGTGATACTATTATAAAAATCTTCATAATTCTAATTTTCGGCTGACAAAATTCTTGTTAAAATTACTACCAGTCTACAATAACTATATCAACTCAGCCTATAAGAGAGCATGAGACTGAGTTATAACTTACAAATATTATTTTGAGGAGGATTATAGCTGACAACAATAATTATGGCGGGGATGCTCAAGTTAGACATGGACTTGAAGACAATGGTTAACCTCAGTCAGTTCACATTTCGTAGTAAACAAATTTATTAACAAAAACTCAAACTCCACCACTGACCAAACAATGATTACACTAAACAGAAAAATTGTGCTGGATCTAATGTAATTTAGTAACAAAAATGTTCCAGACCCCCGCTGGGGAGTCCGGATCCTCTGCCATTGTTTCTTGCAGTGATCCCTGCCGTGGGCCAAAACGACAATGTTTTGGACCTTTTTTTTTTTTTTTATTTTTTTATTTTCCTCTCCCTCTTCTTTTCACTCAACTCTCAAACCAGAGAGACGAAGAGGGAAACTTGGGTACTCTCTTGTTGCTTGGAAGCAGAGGGTGACAATGGGTTTTCTTCTCTCTGCTTCTTCAAGATCATCTTCTTCTAATATGATTTCTTTTCAAATACAAATACATATCTATTTATGCATACATAGAAAGATTCCCCACCATCAAAAGCCTTGTATTAGAGAAATTTCAACAAACCCAGGTAATGAAACTATACATACAAATACAAATACAATTACATATATCTATTTATGCTTATATAGAATGTTTGAGATACAATAATCCCACAACTGAATCTTCTACTTGTATCTTCTCTCTCTTGATTTTTAGCTTCTTCACCCTTAAACAATCTCATCAAAGAAATCATCAAGCTGGCCATTGATATTCTCAGTCCTTGATCTCAAAACCCCAAAACAACCCTTCAAGTGGTCCACTGTCTCTCTTATCCCAACCTCTGTTTCCCAATCCACCACCACTCCAAGTTTTGAAAATGGCAGATTATTTGGGGAAAAATCAATGAAAAAAAAATACTTACCCAAAAAAAAAAAAAAATCAATGAAAAAAACATACAGATCAGGGCTCACAGCTTAGCACATAGAGATTTAAAACCCTCTAATAAACTTCTTGGGGATGGCATGAGAGCCAAGGTTGCAGATTTTGGTCTGGTTAAAAATGCACCTGATGGGAAGTTCTCTCTTGAACTCCGTGGCTTACTATTGAACCAAGCCTGCCTCACATCACCGTGCCAACGGCGACAGCGAGCAACAATTGAACTCCATGGCTTACTATGGATGGCCAGACTTTTCCCATTCTCAAACACACCAAATGCATCTTTCAAATCTAAAAGTTCATAACCCAAACATCACAATACAACCAAATGTTAGGTATACCTCCTTATTTGAGTATGAGACCCAATTGGTTTATTAAAAGAGTTTAATTTGGTTTGGTATTAGTTATAATATATTTTTATATATTATATCTAATTTTATGGAGACCCAATTCAGTTTGGAAACAACTAAGGTTTTGATAAAAAAAACCCTAGATTCACAATATATTATTGGTATTGTTTTTCCCAAGAAAAAAAGGTGCTGTGCGGCTGCTCCATATTTTAGTTTTCCAAGGTGAGCAACTATTGATCATTATTATTGGTGAGATTAATACTTGCTTCGGTGGTGTGGTTTCGGCTGCTTTGTTTGGTTCGTTTTCAGTTCTGATTTGGGTTAATTATTTTGGGTCTTCTACAACTCTGGTTTGAAGATTTTTGTTCATCTATTTGGTGACGTCTTTCCTCTTGTTTATTTGTGATTATTTAGAATTCACCTAAGGGTGGTTTTGTGAGACCATTCGTGTCTCGTTTGTAATCGTTTGGAAACTGTTTGATTGATAGTAGAATCGGATTTCTATCCCGTGGACGTACCTCACATTGAGGGAACCACGTAAAATTCGTGTGTTGCTTTTGATTTAATTTTTCCGTATTAGTTTTTATTCCCATTGATTGATTTACTTGTGGGAAATCTTATATTTTCCCTAACACCAAATAGTGCTAAGAATGAATCAATTGAACATAAAACAGCACAATAAAAGTTAGATCCTCGCCGGTGCCGTTGTCTCACCGGCGCTGTCACTCTCCTCTTCATCTCTCTGTTCGATCGTTCGTAGGAGCCCTGCTCTGAAACGTTTGAGAGCTTAGAAGGAAAAGAAAGAAGAAAATAGGGTGGAAATAAAAAATTGTCCAAAACGATGCCGTTTTGGCCCACCGCAGGGATCATTGCAGGGAACAATGGCAGAGGATCCGGACTCCCCACTGAGGTGACCCCCAAGACCCCCAGTGGACTGTGATTAGCCAGAATTTTTTTTTTTTCCTTTTCCAATCGCCAACCCCCACTTGTGTGGGGGTCGTGGGGGTGGGGGAGGAGTGGGGGTCTCAATCACATTTGATTCATTAATAAACAGCATATTTTCCCTCAAGCTTTTCTCATCTTTTCTTCGCATCGTTATTAAGAGCATCATACATCACATTAAACTCTTCACGTACCAATTCAGTGAGGCTCTGTAGCATTTATGTACCAATTGCGCTACAAGACACATGATGCCCTCTAGTTATATCAATTTGCGTGCAACTGTTAGTTGCAAATGATAAAGGTCATGCAATCGGGGGAAAGAAAATAAAAAACAGATGTAAGGACATAAGATCGTTCAAAAAGTAAAGAATGCGTCTTGCAAACAAAGATCGATTTCTAAATGATTGTAGAGTTATAAAGACAGCATTAAAACTGAAGCAGTAAACTGAAAAAAAGATTCCAGATTCACTCATATGCACTATAAATAAGGGACCCAAATTCAGATATTGACTTTCAAAGAAGACAGATAGAGAGAGTAGATTTCCTACACGCAAAAGACTACTTTCAGCTCCAATTCTTCTATTTTGCCTATAATTTCAACGCACTGAAAATTCATCAACAAATGAACCAACAATAACAATTAATGATAATCACCAAAAATTAAAATTGGTTGATCTCTCATAACCTTTACACATCATTAGCCTTATAACATGTTTATTTTGTTTAATTTTTTCGGTTGATTCTCTACTCTTCCTGTTTTATATAAATCTCACCCACCAAAAAAGAAAAATTTATGTGGTGCTGTGGGATTGCAATTGGTGAGGGAAGGGGAAGGGGGTTGCCCAGAAGGGCAAAGGGAGGGCAAAAGTCACTGATAAATTTTTTTATCAGCAATGTTAGGTATCATGAAAAGTCTTTCATGAAAATGATCATGAAAGATTTGTGACCTTTGGATTACACTTAGAATAACGCACCACACACTAATTAAAGTAATCTAAGGGTCACAAATCTTTCATGATCATTTTCATGACAACTTTTTCATGATCCCTAACATTTCCCTTTTTTATATCAGTGGAATGACATTTTTTTTTTTTTTTTGAGAGCTCAATTGGGCACATGACATAATCTGAGCCACTGAATGAACAAAACGATGATGTAGTGCAATCATGTCAACTGTACTCACCATCAAGTTTATACCTAAAACAGTCAAAAGCCAACAAAATAATAATAAACAGAAAAACACAATAATATAAAATTAAGGTACTCTCTTGGCACCCTTGCTCTTGTAGCATCTCTAACGCAATTGTTATAGCCGCTACCATTATTATAATTGGGCCAAGAGAGCATTAGTTCATCTGCTATTTGAGCTGCCAAATTTAACATGGCACACACAAATGTAATTTTTTATAAATAAAAAGAAGAAAAAAAAAAACTATCATCATTTCACCCATTTCAGCATGGTTGCCAAATTTTGCAACTTTTAGAACTGTAAGGCGTCAAAATTTGACTATGACGTACCATTTTGGCAATTCTAAGTTCTAACACCTTTCATGCTCTTGGATAAGGTGCAAAAGCAGCAACAACGGGACTTCTCACTACATGCTTTCCCTTAACCTCATTCCAGCTTAAATACCCATAATTCACAATAGAATCACTTTGTATTCTGACATCTCCAACTCCAGCATCAACCTCTACGGTCATGCTGAACTTGGCTGTGCTGTATTTTCCATCAAAGGCTATCGTTGGCGGCTCCACAACCACTTTCATGCCCGATGGGGCATTCACCACAGCATGGTAGACCGAGGAACTATTCACTACACTTGTCAACACCCTTTTAAAGGTGTAACTAGTAGTGTTAGTGTTGTTGAGGAGGATCATAAAAGACGGGTAGTTAAGATCAAGACTAGCTTGATCACAACTGAAATTTGATTTCTTGGTGATGATCTTGATCTGTTGGTTTGTGTAGTTCATTCCACACAAGTAATTGATGTAGTCTTGAGCCTCCAATTCATAAACAAGTCCTGGGTCTTTGGCTTTTACAGGATCTACGTGCCCTGACCCATAATCAAGAGGAGTCCCGGCTACTCCGGTGGTCATATCAATGATCGTGCCATTCGCGTTGTCGATCACGTAAGCCGTGGTCATCAATGCTGATCTGATGGCAGCCGGACTCCAATCCCTGTGTACCGCTTTTAGTAGTGCTGATATACCGGCTACGTGGGGACACGCCATGGATGTGCCAGAGAGAAGCGCAAAGTCGCTAAGCAAATAGTCGTAGTCATCTCCAATCGGCGCAATTCCTCTGTTTGGTGCATATGCTGCTAAAATATTAACTCCAGGAGCCAAGATATCAGGTTTCAGTATCCATGGCGATTTACGATCCGGTCCTCGCGAAGAAAAATTTGCCACTATTGGGGCAGGTTTAGTACCCAAAACTGTCAGTTGAAACTTAATACTGACAGTTGTATTCTTCGCTTTGATTAGGTAGTCTTTGATTGAATTTCCGACTTCTTGGATCACTGCCACGTATGGATTGTTGAAATCACTTGGGTAGAAAAACATGGCAGAGTCGGTACTGAAGATTGCTCCTGCAGCTCCAGCTCTGTCTGTTTCAAACGTGTTAAATCCGAATGATTCACTGAAGTCGCAGAACACGTACTTCCCGGCAACATCTTTAGGGTCAAGAGAATAGTCGTCGCAGATTTCTTTGCTCCTATTTCCATGGCCAAAGTATATAGGGGCTCTGAAGACTAACAAGTCTAATGGGTAGATAGATTTTCCTCTGACGGTGAGGTCCCCGTAGCCACCAAGTGTCACTTCGGCAGCATAATCTCGATCAATGGTCCCCGCTCCAATGGTAGTGATCCATGGAGCTCCATTGAGGATGGTAAAACCATGAGGACCACGATTTCCGGCTGCGCATACCACAATGATCCCCTTTTCCATGGCTGTAAAAGCTGCCACTGCAATTGGGTTTTGTTCAAAAGCAGTCTCATTGAAACCCAACGACAATGACATGATATCGACACCATCAGCTATGGCTTGGTCCATGCCGGCTATGGTGTCAGATGCAGCGGCTTCATATGTGTAGTTGAAGAAAATCACTTTGTACATGGCAAGCCGGGCCTTCGGTGCCATTCCAATCGCGGTTCCCTTGGCATAATTGAAGTAACTAGCGTCCTGCACGGGGCTTCCGGCTGCCGTCGATGATGTATGGGTCCCGTGTCCATTGTAATCCCTCGGAGAATCGTAGTCGTATGTTTTGGAGATGTTCAAGCCTGCTTCCTTCATCCCTTTACTGAAGGAGCGTGCTCCAATGAGTTTCCGGTTACAGTTAGAAGAGTTGAACTCCACACCAGACTCACAAGAACCGCGCCATCTCTCTGGTACAGGGGGCATTTCGTCATCTCTAAAACTCTCACTTTCCGGCCAAATTCCAGTGTCAACTACACCGATGATCATATCATCCCCAAAATTGGCTTCGGGCCATAACCCAACATTTGGTTCCAGGCCGAGAAACTTCGGGGTATGTGTAGTCTGAAGTTTTCCAAAGGTTTCTGGGTACGTGGCAACGTGACCAGGCATTTTCTCCAGCTGATCAAGTTGGGACTGAGACAGCACTGCACTAAAGCCATCCAAGACATGGTTGTAGGTATAGAGATGCGTTGGAAGAACACCATTCGGCGAAGACAGGGATGACAGAGTTGACATATACCAACTATGATGATCTGGGAAAGGAGAAGGCATAGCTGATTTGTCCACGTGGATGATGTATGTCCTACGATCATCCGCAACAACAGCTGCTGACATGCCAACTAAAAGTAGGAAGAAACAAAGGAGCTTGAAAAAGATAGAGCAATCCATTGTTGGGGAACACTGAAAACAGACAACTGAATTAGTTTAATCAGTACAATGACAATAAGTTATATATACTGCTCTAGCAACTAAAGTCGAAGCGATGAAACCAACAAAAAAATCATAGATATTGAAGATTTTGATAAACAGCCGGCTATGTGATGGAGATTGAATTTTAGAAAATAACTATTTTTATATTATTACTTTAAAATTAATATTATTATATTCAAGATTTTGATAAACAGCCGGCTATGTGATGTAGATTGAATTTTAGAAAATAAGTATTTTTATATTATTATTTTAAAATTAATATTATTATGTAGATTGAATTTTAGAAAATAAGTAATTTTATATTATTATTTTAAAATTAATATTATTATGGAATTATTTAGTTATTTATTTCCGTATTGCATTATGGTAGTTGTCAATTATGGTTGTTTCCTACTTAAGTTAGGTTTATATTTTGCTTATAAATAAACAAATATATATAGAGAGAGAAGGGTGTGACTTGAACTCTAGACCACCAGGTTAATAAATAGGGGTACTTACCAATTAGTCCTATTAACTAGACTTATTTACCTACAGGTCCTAACTAATAAATTTAACACTATAAAAATAAGAGAGTGATAAATTTATCACTAAAAATTTATTCATAAAAACAAAGAGACTGATAAATTTATCACTATAAATTTATTCATAAAAATAAAAGACTAATAAATTTATCTTTATCACTTAATAAATTTATCAATAGGACTTAATGGGTAATAAGTCTCCAAAGTATGACCTATTGGGTAATAAGTCTCCAAAGTAGGACCTATTGGTAGTTTACCCTAATAAATAAGTCTCTTATCATTTGAGTTGCATATAACTTATATATATGATTTATATATTTATCTATTTATTTGACCTATATGTGCCCACCACTAGTATAAAATAAAATAAACACAAACCCTACTCTCTTATTTGTTCACCACACTAGCAGCCCTAGCAGCCAGCCGTGGGTTTATGAAGGAAGGTGAGGGGTGATTCAATCATCAAGATTATTGTTTTTAGCCAAGAAGAGAGCTTTGTGTATGTTGTGCCTTGTGGCCTCTTAGGTTTTCTTCTCTTCTTTCTTTGTTCTTTATCCTTATTCTATTGTTATTTAATTCATTGATGGAGAGGTTGTAGGTGTATGTATTTTGTGTTTATATTTATATATATATACTGTTAAGAAATCTGAGGAGTTAAATTCATGTAAAAAGAATGGGTATAATTCATAATTCAAAAATTCTGCAGAAAATCACAAACTTTAAAAATCAAGAAACCATATCAAACGGATGAATTTTGAACTGAAATTTTTACAGTAGATTCATTACATATTGAATTGCATGCCAGAATGTTCTTATAATTTTTGGGAGTCAAAATCTATATTAACTGGTGCATTCAAATCTGTCCAGAAAACGGTTTAAAACAGTAACTTCGAAGTGTAGTTCTCTTTGGGTATAAATCCGAAAATTATCAAATTAGTGTCATTAGAACCGGTTACGAGTCTAGTTTCTTACAGTTTTGGCCTTGCATTGATTGCTCATGTATACTAAGAGAACCATTAATTTCTTTAAAGTGCTGCAGAAAACAACCTATTTGGGTGTAATTAATTCTAAATAATTATTTTGATAAGCAAATCAAGTAAAACTAATTGGGTTTGAAACTTAGGATATATTAGTTGATATCTGGAGGGTTTTGGAATTTTTCGAACAGCGTGGAGTGGGTTTTGTAATTTTCAAAGTTAACAAATAGATTGGGAAAACTTGTTTAAAACTCTGTTTTATCTTAAAGTTACTTTTAGTTAAGTTTCGATTGGAACCCATGTCTTGGGTAATTTTAGACCTTGAAGAACATGAACTTAGGTATTATTTAAGAGTAACGGTGAGTGGGGTTGAGCTGTGTTAGTGCGCTTTAGTGTGGGATACTTAGTTTATTATTCTTTTTAGTATTTTTAAATTAGTAGTGACGTGTAGTCTTCATACTTGGTTCAGGACACTAGTTGGACTTTCATATTCTATTCGAGGATTATATTATTTTGTTTTCAGGTGAGTAGTTTCATGCTACATATTTTTATAAATGTTCCCCTACCCTGAACTGTTGGAAAATTTAATTGTTATTTCAGGATTAAACTGTTTTGATAAATTATTATATTATCAATGGAATCAAATTATTTTTGAAACATGTGTGAACTTGGCATACTATAAACTATTTGTTTTGGTCTCATGTTTATAATGGTGAACTACTATGGTTTGCGAACTGATATGTATTGATTATTGGGACCATCTGTATATTTTAGTCCATGGAAATTATTCCACTGTGTGTGGTGACTCTGGCCACTAGGGAACAGATCCGAGTTAGGCCGTGATGAATCTAGTGCTCAACGATTGTAAGGAAAAGACCTAGGTCAGGCTAGGTGACCTTCAATCAGATCATCTTTGAGAAAAGGCCCATGTTGCCACCCTGAGGATGACTCTTAGTTCGGTATTGGATTCAACGGGGCTTATAGCCTTGAGAATTGTATAGCATGTTACTTGTTATTTCTTGGTACCCAAAAAATTATTGGTGTTCATGTTGTAATCTGTTTTAAGTAGAAAATGTCATTTATTATGTTCTTGAGAGACATGAGTATTTTAACTGTTAAACTGTGGAACCTTCTTTTTGAAACATATTGTCTTTACCAAACTGTATGCCAATCTAATTTCTGTGATATATATATATATTATATATATATATATATATATATATATCTTATTTTGGAATTGAACCTTATTTTCAAAACTGTATTTACTATCCATATTGCTACTCATTGAGCTATCAGTTGACTTAGTTGTTTATCATTTCCAAGTGTTAGAAGGACTTAGAGTGGACTCATGGTGTAGCGGAGACTCAATTGCATAGACCTCTAGGACATTCATTTTTTTTTGTTTTAGATTGTTATGTCAAGTTGTGTATATTTATTTTTATTTTTTTTATTGGGGTTCCTTTAGGATTATTTTGATATGTGGGCAATTTATATCCCATAAGTTTGGATGGTATTGTTTACGGTTGGTTTTGCCGTTTATAATTGTGGCATGTCACTGGATTGAGTTTGGTTATTTATTATTGAACTTTTGTTTAGTTGTTCAATTTGATTATGGTTTCGTGTTTAGGCTTACATGTGCCTTGGGCTAAGACCCTGTGGGCCACGACCGGTCATACCTAAACTTGGGGTGTGACAATTCTTGCGAATCAACCATTGTTGAGCCTTTATTCTCGGTATTCTTTATAAATCAACGAGTCTAGAGAGGAACTTTACTTCTGGTATTCTTGTTTGAATCAATGGATTTTAAGATTGTTACTATTTCACGTTTCACGCTGCATTAGTTGGTATCAGAGCTTACTACGTTTTTGCTTTATGCCTAGGAATCGCAGTGATGCTCGGGAGGTTCCTGTGGAAGAGGAGGAGGTAAGAAATGATGATTCTAACCTGCTGAGTTTTCATAGTGAAAGACCGAGGGGAGATCATGCATTGAAAAATTATAAAGATCATGTGAACCAAATCATTAAACAAGATGATCTGATTAAATGGCCTTTCACATCAAAATTTATTCCGGATCCAATTGTGGATTGGAGTAAACCACCAATTTTTGATGATGAACGATTCATTGATTGAACTAATAATATGTTTAATCATATTTTGTCTGCTGGAAGCATAAATCAGAGTTATGGAAGGGTTGGTGTTAATTTTATTTTTGTGGAAGATCATATACTTGGTTTTCATGAATTTAATGAGCATTCAAAATCGATTTTCAATATGGAGAATATTTTCTATGATCTGTTTGAAGAGAAATTTCACGAAGAGTTTACAAATTTGAGTTTGAACTGTTCAAATTTGGGCTTTGACGAAGATGTGTTAAATTTGTTAAAGAAAGTTGTTCCTTTATTTTAGGAAACTCTTCTTTGAAGTTTAGATTTACAAAAATCAATCTCAAATACAAGGTTGATACGGATAAGTGCAGACGTGCCAAGTTATTTCAAGCAATAGAAACTCGATGATGAGTTTTCTCAAGCAGGGAAGAATGATGCAGATTGAATTTTAGAAAAAAAGTATTTCTATTTTATTATTTTAAAATTAATATTATTATGGAATTATTTAGTTATTTAGTTTCCTTATTTCCGTATTGCATTATGGTAGTTGTCAATTTTGGTTGTTTCCTAATTAAGTTAGGTCTATATTTTGCTTATAAATAATGAATGTAAGCCTTAGGGCAAAAAGAGATAGTTTTTAAGAATTAATATATTTCGAGTTTTATACTCTTTTGATCCGACTTTGGGTATTCTTACGAATCAACCATTGTTGAGCCTTTATTCTCGGTATTCTTTATGAATCAACGAGTCTAGAGAGGAACTTTACTTCCGGTATTGTTGTTTGAATCAACGAATTTTAAGATTGTTACTATTTTACGTTTCACGCTGCATTACTATGGATGCCTTGAGTACGGCTGCAAATACTGCTACATAGTTGTACCCACCCAAAACTACAATATAGCAGTTTGCACCTCCATCAGTGCAGATCATTTTCGATATCGCACCACGAACTATGCTGAATTACTGCATGATGGTATCAACAGAGTTCTACTATGCTAAGTGAATATATTCAAGATTTTGATTAAAAAAAAAAAAACTAGAGAAACTAATATATTAATAAGGACAAGATAAGGAAATAAAAGACTTTATCAGATTTCAATAAAGAAATGAAATAAGGACAAGATAAGGAAAGAAAAGAATTTATCAGATTTCAATAAAGAAATGAAATAAAGAGGTTCCTTTTACAATCATTTAACTGGGGCAGTAACCAAGCCGAGTCGAGCCAAGCTTTAGTATATTTGGCTTGTTTATTAAGATTTTAGAGAATTGGAGCTCGAGCTCGAGTTCAATAAAAATTTAACGAATCGAACTCGAGCCGAGTTGGCTTAGGCTGACTCGAGTTCGAGCCTGTTCACGAGCCTTAACGAGTTCAAAAATTTATAAATTTATACTTACGTAAGAAACTAAAGTTACAATTAAAATTTTGATTATACAATTATATATACAATATATATAAATATTCTTAAAAAAAAGTCAATATTTTATTAAAATAATAATATCTACTACCACTATTAGATAAGTATATTATCTATAGTTAACTATTATTTATATTTATATTTTTCAAATATATAAATAACATATTTATCTTATTTTTTATATATATTTTTACATTATTTAATATATAGATAATAAATATTAAACGAGTCAGCTAATGAGCCGAGCTTATGAGCCAAATTTTAGAATGTTTAGGCTTGTTTATTAAAAATTTAACGAGTTCGAGCTTGAGCTCGAACGCAAAAAAAAAAATTAACGAACCGAGTTCGAACGAGCCGAGCTCAAGCCTATTCACAACGGGTCTGTTTGTTTGCAGTCCTATTTAAGACAATAAGAAAATAAGAGGATGATAAATTGGAAGGGGACTGACTCAAAATATACTGAGTGACTTCCTTGGCCCTCTCCCTTTTCTTGAAACTACCGTTCCCTTTGTTTCAACAGAAAACACCATCTAAGAAAAAATATTTCTGTTGTAAACATTTTGATTAGGGGTGGAACCAAGAATTTTGTTTAGGAGAGGCCAATATATATGCATAAAAAATATTGAGTTAGTGTAGACACCCCATTTTTGACCGCCCTTAAGACTTAGGCGTTACTGATGGTTTACTTGGTGGTAAAAAATGTGCAGGGCAAAGGTTCAATTTCTTCGGCAAGGAGAGGGACAAATCTCAACTTCACACCTCATTTTGGACCAAAGCTATTTTGAATGGTTTTTAGACCTTAAAACCCTCTCTTTCAAAACTTTTTTGAAATAAAGTTCCTACGATGTTCCAACGCTCGCATTTCGGTAAATGTTGCGCTTTTCGATAAACCGAGCAAGGACAAAGTGGAGATGAAATCTTTGAAAAATCTTTCAAAACACCTTGCTTAGGGGTTTGAAGTTGAAGAAAAGAGGAGAAGAGGGGAGAAAGCAAGTTGGAAAAGAGGATAGGCAAGAATCGCTAAGAGAGGGACGAGCAGTCCTCGTTAAATCAAGCCTATCTGTCTATACACTTGGAGTTAAACTATGAGGCCACCACCGTTGGAAAGAATACTTCCGGGGCTTCATTTTTCATTCAAGAATCTCTTAAATTCGAGTCCGGAGGGCGGAGATATGATTGGTTGAAGTTGGGCATCATCCCGGTTGGACCGAAACTGAGCAGTCTTCACCAAAACAAGAATAACTTTCTGCACAGTTGGAATTTTGATGCAAGGTTGGTGCCATTGGAAATCTTACTTCCGGGGCTTCAATTTTGCCACAAGAATGACCTGAAAAGGAGTTCATATGAAGAAGTTATGCCTGTTTGAAGTTGGACCTGCAGAGCAGATTTTTCCTGCCGACCGGCCAACACACATGGCCGACCGACCAAATAGATGGCCGACTGACCAAGTTTGCTAGCCGACGACCTTCCGGAGTATTCTACAGATTGAATGGATGCCAGCTGTGCCAGCTGGAATGCACAGACTCTGCTCCCCATGCACGTGTGTGGCTGTTTTGCACCCTTTGCACCCTTTTTGACCCTCTTTTGCCCCCTTTGCTCAAAGCTTCTTGAGGAAGCTTTGACCCTTTGTCTTGGCTTCCTCAAGAAGCTTGCACCTTTGCATTAGCTTCTCTTAGAAGCTTGGTCCCTTTGACCCTTTTGTATAGCTTCTTTGAGAAGCTTTATGCCATTTCCTTGCTCTATAAAAGAAACCCATCTCCTCCATTGTTTTGGGTTCAGCAAAAATCAGACCTAATACATACATATAACATATATATCATCCTCTCTCTATATCTCCCTCTCTCTCATCCTTGGTGTGTGTTTAAGAGCCTTAAAGTGTGTTTTGACCATAGTATTGCACCAACACACACACCATTACACCATACTCCAACTTGGGAGATCTTGAAGGTTTGTTCTTGAGGTTTTGAGGTGGTTTTAATCAGAAGAAGAGGTCTGCACTTGCTGTTCTTGAGGTGTTCTTCAAGGGTAACACTTTTCCCTCTTTATTCCCCACTTTTGTATACACTTTTAGCCTATCTTGCATACTGATTTGAGCTTGGTGTATAACATAAAAAAGTTATGTTTCTTTGTGTTTAAGATACTTCATTAAGACCACTTTGGTGTTTGGGGTTGTTTGACCCCTCTTAGGCCTTGTTTGGCCTCATTTTTGTGCATTTTTTGTGAGCTTCGGGACCACCTTGTATTGGCCCTCTCACCACTAAAATCTAGAGGGATTTCAGTGGTGGGGGTGGTGTTTTGAGGTCCTAAGAAGGAGAGGGCCATCCCCTCTCCGTGTTGTCTTGTTTGATGCCCTTTTTAGCCTTACAAAGGGGCCTATATTTGCACACTTCTTGAGCTCGGTTCAGGCATTTTTCAGTGGGTTTTAGGACCCCCATAAGCCATTTCCAGAGTTGTTTTGGTCATATTGAGTGTCCCTCTTGCATGTGTATAACAACCCCTTGCATGGCCTTCCAAAGGAGCACCTCATTCTAACATGTGTTGGCTCTATTTCAGTGGGTATTTGGTGTTTATTTAGCATGTTTTATCTCTATCCCATGTTGGTTTGTTGACCCTTGGCATGCATCATACACTTGCTTTGTATTCCTCTATTTTGCCTAGAAATGCATCTTGCCTTTGGACCACCATGCTTGCATATTTTGGCTTAGCTTTGTGAAGTTTTTAGTCATGTTTTAACATGCTTAAGGTCTGTCTTGGGTCTTTGGAGTCATGCTTTCCATGCTTTGTATAGCTTCTTTGCATTCTAGCTTACTAGCCTTGGGTGTGTGGGTCACTAGCATGCTTTACTTGGCTTGTTCTCATGATTTGGCATCATTGGAGACCACATTTCAGTCCATGTTCCATGCTTGCATACTTGCATTTTCCATCCCTTTCATGCTTTGAAGAGTTGATGGCTTATGCTCCATGTTTAAGGCCTTGTGCATGCATGCTTGTGTGTGTTTTCATGCCTTTGTTGCATCATTTTGGCCACTATTTTGGACCTAGTAGAGAGCTGTCCAAGTTAGTGTAAGACCATCCTTTGCATGTTGATGCAAGCTCACCTTGTGTGTTGTGGCATACTTGTGTGTTGTTGCATGTTTAGGTTGCTTAATATGATGCATGCCTTGCACACTTGCATGCTTAGATCACATCTTGTATGCTTGTCACTCCCATTATTATTCCATATCTTGCATGCTTGCTCATTTAGGTTGTGCGCCTAACATGCATTGTGCATTACTTGCTTGCATGCCCATGTTGTATACTTAGTTAACATGCCTAGCCCGCATTGCATGAGCATACATGCCTTGCCTCTTGAATTGAGTATGATAGAGGTTGGGTTTCACTGGTTTGTTTGATGTGCATCTCATTTGAAATCAAAGTGCATACTTGGTTTCTTGGGCCATCACGCATTGAAATGCGTGATTGATGGCCCGAGGGTCGAGGGTCACATTCCCTTGAGTCCATTACATGATAGGGAGTGTGTCCGTGCATACATTTGCCTGAAAATTTCATGCCATACACTGCTTGCCCTCTACTGCTGTCAATTGCAGGTTCTGCAGGAAGCTTTGGCCGGTCGGCTAAATACAGTGCCGACCGGCCAAGAATCTGTGGCCGATAGATTAAAAGATGGCCGGTGGTTCCTTTCTTTGGCCGGTGGTGTTTGTACTTGGCCGGTGGTATTCCCCAACATCCATAAAGCATACCCTTGGACTTTGGCAGTCCTCAGAGGAGCAGGGCAGTGTTAACAGAGGCAGTAGTGCTATGGCAGCGAGTTTCCGGGCGAGATGGATCAAGCATGCATCATTCGCGCATTCCGAGGCAGGGCTGCGGCCCCTTTCTTTCTATTTATTTAATATTTAATTTGATTAATTAAATTGAGGGTCTGTAATAATTAATTAGCTAGGATAGTTGATTTATTATTTGGCGTATATTTATTTGGTCCCTCCGGGCGAGGGCGAATCTGTAATAAGTGTGGGTGCGTGTGTGTGCATGTCTTCCAATCCCCACTTCTTTCTTCCCTTTTATTTACTCGCTTATGATGGTAGATTAGGGCATGTTTAAATTAGCATACCTTATGCTATGCATGCGTGCATCCATACATTTGTCTTGCATGCACCGGGCTCGGTACATCATGCTAACTGCATTTGTACTTCAATTCCAAATTGAATACGTGCATCAAGTGATTGCATTTCACATGTCATGTTTAGATTAGCCGAGCCTACCCTAATTGCATCCTGTATGTGTTGCATTAGTCAATTTGACATGAACTAGGACCATGCATGTTTGCTAACTAGTTTATTGTTTTGGCACGGAGTACGATGTAAGTATTTTCATGCTTTAGCATACCGCATGCGTGTGAATGCTATCATGACAGCATGCTTACCATGTGGCTAGACGCTTATGTGATAAACTGCTTGATTGCCTGTGGGTGAAGGTTGGATTGTCTGAGTTGGAAAAACTCGTTGAAATCCGTGTTTTAGCCTACTTGCGAGTAGCAAATTCCAAAGTATTTTTCAAGACAAACGGATATGCAATGCTTATTTCCAAATTAGGCAATCTAGTCTATACTTGTTTGCCGTGTGCATAACATAGTTATTCTAGGCTAATAACCGGAATAAGAACACATAACGTTTTCAAAATCGGATATCATGGTTTGTAGAGGCCGGTCTTCGGACCGGGCGAGAGGGGGTGCTCATAGCTGACCTTCCCCAATCGTATCCAAGTTCCCGAGCCGAGGCAACTTTGGTGATGACGGACACGTGGCCTTTGGCACCGAGTCAGGGTTTCCTAAATTCCCCCATTAAAATATTTAGGTGGCGACTCTGTATCTGGCAAAGCAGTCCATGTTTGGCACTTCTTTTCAAAAATCTGTTTCTCAAAACGATTTGGCGGATTTGGACTCTTTGGTTCAGATTAAGAACCGTGACAAGTCGAGTCCGAACTGTAGTAAGCCCAATATGAACAGAACGGGACTCATCCTCCCGGGGCGTTCGGGGACGTCTACAGTTAGTTTTGGTACATTTGCAATTGAATATAACTTCTTATATAAGCGTTGTGAAAAAAGTATTTCATAAAAAAATTATATAAATCTAATAAATAGTTTTTTTAATTTTTAAAAATTTTGAACTATTAGATCTAAGTAAGTATAAAATCAGTTAAACCACTATTTTAAACTATTTTTTGATTAATATAATTTAGTATACAAGAAGTGAAAATTGCTTAAGATTTCTAACACATGACCTTTAAATTTACATTCAATAACATTGAATGTGACCTGTTTGATTATTTAGAAGTCAATTAACTAAGACTCAATTCCTGTTATGTTATTGTGAATAAATTTAGGAGTGAAATTTTAGATTGTCTAACGTTACTCATAAAAAAAAAAGGAGTAGATACTATTTTATTTTAAAATTAAAAGAATAAGTAGTATGTACCTTTTGTGTTAATAAAATTGACTCAATAAAATTGATACTATTATTTAAAATAAAAAATTATTAGGAATCATTTTCATTATATATTGTTAAATATTAATGAAATAAAAAGTTAGTAAGATAATTTTTACAAAATTAAAAAATCATCCCATTATATATTTTACAAATATTCATAAATAAAAAAAGTAATAATAAATTGTAAAAAATCAAAGGGGGCCAAGACCCCTCCAGCCCCTACACAGTTTCGCCCCTGATTTTGATTCAGAATCTTTGTTATCAACTACATCAAACTGCACAAGTTTCTAGTACTAATATCCCTAGATAACAAAATATAAATTAACAAGCAAAGACGACAATCCTAGTAACTAACGCACAGGTTTCTGTAGTATTGATATCCTAGATAACAAAATATAAATTAACATTCAAAGACAACAATCCAAGTAAGCAAGAGCAGTTCAATCATTACAACTGTTAAATATGGACCAACCCCATGCAACCATGCCACCAGATACAGAATCTGGAGCAAAGGTGTTCAAAAGCAATTCGTATAAACAATTTTAGAATCTTGATATATGTAATAAGAACACAAAAAGTTAAAAGGCATGTTAGTTTGCGTACAGATATGCTTTGGCAGTTGATCTGTTACAGAGCCTTATACTATGTTTGATTGGGGAATTTAAGGAGGGATTTGGAAAGAGAAATAGAATAGGTAGGTCAAATGTGAATAAAATAAACTTACATTTCATCTAATTTCACACATTTTTTCTCTTCCCTTATTTAAATCTCTCTCCAAATCCCCCAACCAAACACAACATTTAAGATTAATCTTCAAAACTGTCAGATGCACAACAAACATAGGTGTTCCTAGCTTTTCCTATCAACTTTTATTAAACTTTGGGGTGAATTATATATATACAGAGAGAGAGAGAGAGAGGGAGAGAGAGAGGAACAGGGTAGCAACAAGGATACCTCAGCTATAAAGATCCTAATTGTGTACCACTTTGTTCGGAGGATTCAGAAGGCAACAGGTTCCTGCAGATGGCCAAGAGAAGGAACTATAAGTAAACAAAGTACTTAAAATATTGTATTGTAGTATAAACCAGCTATATGGCTCAAAATGCGAAGCAAAAGAAAAGAAAGGAAGAGACAAAGAAACACTCTGTGTCTGAGTTAATCACTTGAGCAGTTTAACATTACTAGTTATATCCAGTGGTCAGCATACTAAAATTCCGAGGGCAACTTTGCTACAACCAATAGTATTGAACATATAGCAAAACAAGATGGTCAAGCCAACCTCTACACCGAAGGTAATAAAGTAGATATGCAACCTCAGAAGATAAATTATAACTAACTTAAAACTAACATGAACCAAAATCTATTTATCTCCTGCAAACAGTGACAAATTTTTGTTTTTTTATTAGAGAGAGAGAGAGAAGATATTTGTGTATGAAAGTCTTCGCAAAATATCATGAGTCAATAGGGTGCACTACAACCAGATTGATGTCTACCAGAGAGAGCATCCGGGCAACCAGACTGAAAGCGAGTGGGGACAAAATGGGATGGGAACTGACAGCTTCAAGTATATTATGGGAAAAGTTAGGATCATGAAAATTTTTTTCATGAAAATGATCATGAAAAATTTATGATTCTTGAATTATCTTAATTAGTGTGTAGTACTTTATTCTAAGTATAATTCAAAGGTCACAAAGTTTTCATGATAATTTTCATGAAAAATTTTTCATGATACCTAGCATTGCTGATGATTATATATTTTATCTATTCCACTTTAGTAGTGGCTCGTAAGCATGAAAAAGAAGGGGAAAAAAAAATCTTCATAAAACGACCAAATATGTAGGAAAGAAAGGATTGCATCGGATAAGACGCAAAGCAATGAGATTCTTAGGGTCTGTTTGGTAACGTTTACGTTTTCAGTTTATATTTACAAAAATTTTATAAACTGATTTTTGTTTTTTTTTGTTATTTTAGAAAACATAAACTAAAAAACGCGTTTGATAATTGACAAAATGTTTAAAAAAATTTTAAAATATAAAAAAGAGTGAGAAATGGCAAGTGGTGGCAAGTGGCGCCGGAAGACGGTGGTGGAAAGTGGTGACGGTGGGTGGTGGTAGCGAGTGGTGGTGGGTGGTGGTGGTGGGTGGGTGACGGTGGTGGTGGTAGCGAATGGGTGGTGGTGGTGGTGGTGGTGGGGGTGGTGGGTGGTTCTGGCAGGTGGGTGGCGGATGGCGGGTGGTGGTGGATGATAGCGGGTGGATGGTGGTGGCGGATAGGTGGCGGGTGGTGGTGGTGGGTGGCTGGTGACGGTGGCGGGTGGTGGATGGTAGCGAGTGGTGGTGGTGGTGGTGGTGGTGGGGGTAGTGGGTGGTGGTGGTGGCAGGTGGTGGCGGATGGTGGGTGGTGGCGGGTAGGTGGCGGGTGGTGATGGTGGGTGGATGGGTGACGGTGGCGGGTGGTAGCGAGTGAGTGGTAGTGGCAGGTGGGTTGCGGATGGCGAGTGGTGGTAGGTGGTGGTGGCGGGTAGGTGGCAGGTGGTGGGTGACGGTGGCGAGTGGTGAGTGGTAGCGAGTAGGTGGTGGTGGTAGGTGGGTGGCGGGTGGTGGTGGGTGGTGGTGGTGGTGGTGGTGGCGGGTGGGTGGTAAGTAGCTGGTGGTGGCGGGTGGTGGATGGTGGTGGCAGGTGGGTGGTGAGTGGTGGTGGCGGGCGTGGATGGTAGTGGTGGGTGCTGGCGGGTGGATGGCAAGTGGGTGGTGGGTAGTGGTGGCGGCGGCGGCGAGGGGTGAGTGGTGGTAGCGAGTGGATGGCAGGTGGATGGTAGTGGCGGGTGGTGGGTGGTGGTGGCGGAAGACGGTGGTGGAAAATGGTGGTGGGTGTGGCTAGTGTTGGGTGATAAAAAAAAAAAAAATTAAAAACTCAAAATAGAAACACATTTTTTGAGTTTATATGTTTTGGCCAAATTTATAAACTGAGACCACTGATTTATAAATAAAAAATTTACCAAACAAATTTTTATTTTA
This sequence comes from Camellia japonica, assembly GCA_030407325.1. Lineage (NCBI taxonomy): Eukaryota > Viridiplantae > Streptophyta > Magnoliopsida > Ericales > Theaceae > Camellia > Camellia japonica. Next base: position 166,298,008 of record JAPPVO010000029.1, read on the forward strand.
ATTTTTAAAATTTTTATAAATATAAATAGAAAACTAAAAACGTAAGTGTTATCAAACGACATCTTAATAACTCTTCAAATTCGTAGCGTAGTATTTCCTCAAACATTAAATAAACTAGAGAGCTTCCAACAAAGGATAACTCCACAGCACTACTATAGTCTGACCATTAACATAATTAAATTCTTGAAAGATGAATATTCTTGCACATATATATCTACCAATGCGCCTTCCAAGAGTGACAACTTGTAAAACCCAAGTTATGTAGAATTATTTTTTTGGATAAAGTAGTAATTAAATTAATTTGTATGGGTAATTTAGTAATTTTAAGAAATTAGGTTAATAACCCTTTATGTAAAAAAAGAAAAAGAACAAGGGGTTTCACGCTATGTTGTATGATAATTTGATAGAGGATTCGGGAGAGAGACGGCGGTAGACAATTGAGGGCTCAAAATTGGTGATTTTTGGACACCCATTGGTGGAGGTAAAACTTTTCATGTACTATTGATTTTTAATTTTATTTGGAGAAATTAAACGATCAATGCATTATAGGGATTTGAAAAGAGGAATTAAACAATCAATGCATTATGGGATTTGAAAAATCTGTAGGTGCCTACTTAGGTTTTGAGAATTGGGTGTTTGGGTGCAACGTGTAAGAGTGTAGCTTTGGGTGGGTAATAGAAACAGTGGTAAAGCGGTGTGTGTGGGTGTAGTTTGACAGTGGAGTTTTGTATCATGGGTAAGGGTGTGTTTGGCTATAAAGTTGGGTTGAATGGTTTGGTCACTTGGATATTAAAGCAATACATTAATCTAATATGGTGGGACTTTTGTGGGTGTATAAGACACATAAAAATATTAATTTATTTGAGGTTTTATTTATTAGGTTTGTGTGATTGAAGTGGTGGAGTTGGGGGTTTAGAGTTGGTGTTGGAATATTATTTTAGTTGGTTGAGGTAAGTAACCCTCTATCACTGTTGGTTCATTTTTATTCCCATTAAATCGTTTGAAACTATAAATATTTATTTATAACCTTCATGTTCTCCTAAAATAAAATATGGGTCAAGTATAAAACAATATTAGATATTATTATGAAAATTGTTTAAATATTTTGTGAAACTATTATGAAAATATCTAATGTTTTATTCAAAGGTTGTGTATTGTTTGAATTTTGAACATTACTCTAGTCTGGCTATGATTTGGACCCTAGCCAATAGGGATTATTTATTGGCACAGAAATTAGTTTCTTTTGGGGCTTCACCACCGGCCTATGTGTGGTTCTAGGCTTTGTCACGGGCTAAGTGACCATAGTCACACAGACTTGAGTTTCATGAATCGAATCATTGAACCACATGAATATCGAACTATCGATTTGAACAACAAAATTACTTTGAATTATCTTGTTTTCTTTTCAATTAAAATGTATTGTACATTGTTTATTTTCAACTATGAAACCATCTTGCAAATAATTGTTCATTTATTGAATTATAGCAAAAATTATATTTATTGGTTATCGACTATTTATTTTTTTTGTATACTTGATCCAGCTAGCAGTGATGGTCGGTTATTTGCTAGGCTGTCTAGCTTACCCTTATTTTATTGATTATTTGCTGGGCTATTTAGCTTACCCTTATTTTATTTTTTCAGATTTTGAGAAATAAAGCTGCACGAGTTTTTACTTGTGAGAGTGTCGAGAGTTGGACTATGATTTTAATTTACTTTGGGTTACTAGTTATTTGTGGGAGTGCCGAGAATAGGATTATGATTTTAATTTACTTTGGGTTACTAGTTTGTTAGTGGATTATAATAGTGGACTTTGGGTTACTAGTTTGTTAATGGATTATAGTAGTGGACTTGGTGTATGATTTCATATGACAAGGATTGTTAAAGATTTAATTATGTTAAAGATTTAAGGATTGTTATTTATGGATTTTGACATTATGATAATTAAAAATTTAATTTTATTAGTTTGTTAGTGGATTATAGTAGTGGACTTGGTGGATGATTTCATATGACAAGGATTGTTTATTATTTATGAATTTTGGTATTATGATAATTAAAGATTTAATTTGTGTATTTTATATTGTTGGTTTATTCGATTGAACTCTTAGTCTTGCATGCTCACTTAGATGTTTGTTAGTGGATTATAGTAGTGGACTTTGGGTTACTAGTTTGTTAATGGATTATAGTAGTGGACTTGGTGGATGATTTCATATGACAAGGATTGTTTATTATTTATGGATTTTGGTATTATGATAATTAAAGATTTAATTTTACTAGTTTGCTAGTGGATTATAGTAGTGGACTTGGTGGATGATTTCATATGACAAGGATTGTTTATTATTTATGGATTTTGGTATTATGATAATTAAAGATTTAATTTGTGTATTTTATATTGTTGGTTTATTTGATTGGACTCTTAGCCTTGCATGCTCACTTAGATGAGTGTGCGGCATTGTCACGGGGCTTGAGGCGTGACAAGTCGACCAACAATACCCAAAAGCTTAAGTCCAAGTCATTTAGTAACACGGTAGTGGTGCTTTATATGCCCAAAATCACCCATGCAAACTTCCGATGTGGGATAGGGAGTTACACATCTTCAAGTCAACATCTCTTATTCTATGGGGGGCATGTTATTCTGTCTTACAATAACATGTTGCTCTATTTGACAGTAACATATTACTCTGGTTCACAGTAACATGTTACTTTGGTAATATTGTCTAAGAAAAAAAAAAAATATATTTTACT